>MU843541.1:0-146777 GCA_030867255.1 Colletotrichum somersetense
GGGGCCAAGGAAACGTTTAATTTAGGCCCATGGCTTCAAAGCGTACTTCCCGTCACCCCAACCACTCAAACGCGAGCGCATGTTCGGCCGAATCAATGAGGCAGCCCGTGCTGATGGTCAAATGCCAGCTAGTGTGTCCATAACAAAAGGTTGTAATGTGGAGGAACCATAAGTGTGTATATTGTCAGGGAGGGGGGGATCAATGTAATATCAGCGTCGGCGTCCGGACTTTATCAAGCAGGGAAGGAATGCGAATTGTTGCCTGCCCCCCACAGATGACGAGTATTAAAAAGACGACTATTAAAAAGACAAGGAAGGGAAAAGTCGGTGTCGGAAGGCTTACTCAATCCGTAGGCCCCGGCGCACCCGGGCGGGAGATGGATGTGAAGAGCGGAGCAAATCACGATTTGACGAGCGTGTAGAAGTAGTCGAGAGCCCGAAGAATACAGTCACGCGACACATTGAATGCACAATTGCCTTATCAAATAGCGGTTTGCATGACGACCTGCCAAGTAGGCGGAAGCAACGGGCAACTGCCGAGCAAGGATTGGTGAGTGCCCGATGAGATCAACTTGTCCGGAACATGCGGAATGGAGGCGTTCAAAAATGATGGGAGGAGCGGGATCAGACCAACACACACCATCAGCAATGGGATGGGGCGGCGTCCATTGAGCAATCGCCATGTCATGTAGGTAATCCATGGTTTCCGCTCCGGCTTCTTCGGAGACGAGGATTTTGGTTGGCCTATGTATGTGATGTAAGCAGGAGTGTATTGCTTAGTCCGGCCATGGACGGAGTACTCGACCCATCGCTGTCCACGCTCCGTATGTCTGGATTATAAGTAGATGGCGCTTCCGAATGAGACGGAAGTTGATGGCTGATGCCAATCTTTACCACTCTATTCACTGGTTTCCAAGCCGGTCCACCCATCTTTGAGACCCTACCTACTTGATGCAAGGACGTGACAACGAAACGAAGAGCGTTTTACTAGTTACTCAGTCTTGATCGTCCGATAAGCTTGTGGGTGAGACTGATATCACACTCGGCCGATAATCGTAAGGCGGATGGGAACGAGCGAGAGTCGTACTCAACCAAGACTGGACGACTGAGGTACGTATCGAGGACGACGACAACCCAAGCAGGGAAAATAAGCTAACCACATGAGGGAGAGAAGGGCTCGGGAGCCGGAAATTTAATAATGCCGCTACCCGGTATTTTCTACAAGCTCTACCCCGGTTCGCCGGCCAGGGTTTGGCGCTGGAGCTCAGGACGTCCCCAGCTTGGAGCACGGATTGATGACATCGAGCAACCGAGCACTGGGCCAGCCAGAGGCGGTGTCGACGTCCCGAGCATAGACGAATCTGCGACAACTGACCATGGAGCCTCCACCGGCCTCCTCTCCCGCAAGAGATCACCTTCACAACCACAAACATCAACACACTCAGGTTTAATCAGAAGGCGAACCTGCCACGCCGGCTTTGTCAAGCTCTCACACTTCAGAATGTTTCTTATTATGGCCCTTGTCTTCCTGGGCGGCTACGTCCACTACCTCTGGAAAGCCGAGGCCGCCCTCGGCGTAGCGTGGGTGCCCGACCCGGATGCCAAGCTATTCGAGCAGAGGCCTCTGCTGCCTCCGCTCAAGGAGACTAGCATCGACACCTACACGCTGCCGCTGCACACCAAGGGCCGCGACATCGTCGACGAGAAGGGCCGTCGCTTCAAGCTCCTGTCCGTCAATTGGTACGGTGCCAGCGACGAATTGAACATCCCCAGCGGGCTCGATATCCAGCACCGCGACGTAATCGCGCAAACCATCCGCGGTCTGGGCTTCAACAGCGTGCGGCTGCCCTACAGCGACGAGATGGTCATAACTGACCCGCCCATCCCCGCCGAGCTGCTCACCGCGAACCCGGACCTCATCGGGTTGAAGGCCCTAGACATCTTCGAGGCCTGCGTCACGGCATTGACCGACGCGGGTATCGCTGTCATCGTCAACAATCACATCACCCACTCGACGTGGTGCTGCGGCGCCGACCCCTGCGATGCGCACTGGGCCAATGATCACCTCGGCCCGCTGTGTCGCATCAAGCAAACAGAGGAGGACTGGATCCAGCACTGGGAGACCATCATGCTCCGCTTCGTCGACAACCCGCGTGTCATTGGTGCCGACCTGCGCAACGAAGTGCGCGGCGTCTGGGGCTCGATGACTTGGGACAAGTGGGCCACGGCGGCCGAGAAGGCCGGCAACCGGCTCCTGGAGATGAACAAGGACTGGCTGATCATCGTCGGCGGCACAGAATCCGGCAACGACCTCACCGGGGTCGCCAAGCGGCCCGTCGTTCTCAATGTCCCCGACCGTGTCGTGTACTCGGCGCACGTTTACGCCTGGTCCGGCTGGGGCAGCCTTGAAGGGCGCTACTCAAAGCGTGGCTACGCGTCGTTTGTCAACTCCATGAGGCACAACTGGGCCTACCTGGTCGAGGGCGACCAGGCCCCCGTGTGGGTGGGCGAGTTCGGCGCGCCCCACCAGCCCAGCATTGGCGACGCGAACTACTGGAACAACCTGCTGCGGTACCTCAAGGTCATTGACGCCGATTTTGGCTACTGGGCTGTCAACCCGCGCAAACCAAAGGACAACGTCAAGGAGACGTATTCCCTTGTCGAGGACGACTGGGTCACGCCTGTGCTGGACTACAGGATGAGGGACATGGTCGAGATTATGAGGGCTTAGTATGCTCCACAGTTCTTCTGGCTGGACGACGTTCGAGGCGGCGGTTGGTGTTTGTCCGAGTCACGAGCCGACGATCTTTTGGGAAGAGTATTATTCATTTGATATGGGAAGAGAGGGAGTCAAAACGGCGTTGGTGTGTTTCGGTTCTTCTCAACGGGCACTGCGCTTTGCGTGCCAGCTTCGGATACCCGGCTTTGGTCAGGCACGAGCTAGACAGTCACTGACGATTATGCCAAAAATGGCGAGAGGTTATCATTATGAGGTTTGATACATGCAATTGACTTCGTGGCCCCGTGTTTAGCGGACGAGCTGTGGCCTACGTCGGAGCAACCTTTTTTCCCCCCTTCTTTTTCCTTTTTCCCCCCCGTAGTGATCACAGACCCAAGACGATGAACTCAAGCTCAGACATTCATGGCTGGGACGAAGCAAAACGCATCGTGTAGAGATGGATGGCACAGGATCAATATCAAACTCGTCCATGCGCTTTAGTGAGGTCCCCGAACACTTCGTGACCTACTCCCCCCCTCATCAACTGGAATGTTTTCTCGCCCGCCTCGATTGCTCCCCCCACAAGGGGGTTTTGCTGAAACAGTCGACCCCTCTTCTCCAGATAAGCACATGGATGCGTTGAGCAAGGTCCACCCAGCAAGTGAATGAATGTCGAAGTTGCAGTACCGGTACCGACTCCGGATTCTTATCGATAAAAGCAAAAGCCTCCCTCTTATCGATAAGATCACATTAAAGTGGACCGCCATCCCCTCAGTGGGTGGGTGCTGCGCCTGGGCTTGGGGGTGGCATTTGACGGCAAACGCGAGGAAGACGAATGAATGAGCTTAGTAGAGCGACGGGAGAAACCATTCCACTTGCCTTCTTCCATCACCTACGCACAAAAAGACTCGTACCCATCTCGTCTTTCGTTTTGCGGTCTGTTTTCCGACACAGTTCTATCGCACAAGAAGAGTGCAGCACACAGCCGAAAGGAAAGAAAGCCAACACCCACGGGCGGCTCGTATGTCGCGCGCAAAGCACAAGGGAGAGAGAGACTCCAAGGCGCCGTAGATGGCAGGTCAACAGGGCCAGTTTCACGATCGCGGCTTTCGCGAGGCTGTTCTGGGCAGGTGCGAGGTACAAACCTGCGTGGACCGGGTATGTGTGATGCCGGATTTTATCCTCTTGATTCTCAACTGCCTCTACCTTGAGGGCTTCGTTCCCCTTGTCTTGTGGCCTGTTGGGCCTAGGTTGTTGCACAGCTAACCTTGGGTCGCAGTTTGGCGATGGAGCTACCGAAGTCATACGGCAACGCGAGCGCGACTATATAACCCAGTCCGAGACCGAAACGTTGGTGCAGGGAGTCCCAGTTGGTCAGATCGTCACCGGGGTAGAGGAGGAGGAGGAGGCTGTGGATGGTGGTTCGCAAGCGCCCAGCCTAGAGAGGAAGATACCAAAGACGCCCTACTTTAGGAACAACCTCACCGCCTTGTCACAAAGATACAATGTTGGTGGCACTGCACAGAAGAGCCCTGGAAGACGCTTGGCTAACGATGCTCTTCCCAGCTTTACTTCGCTGCCTACGAAAACCGAATCTTCATCTATCGTCCCAAAAGCACCCCGAAGCAGGCACTCCCGCGCGAGCCGAACCTCATACTGGCCACGAAGCCCGACAAGATTGCGCGACACATTGGTGGCACGCTCGACAGACGCTTCCACCATCAGGCAAACCACATTGCGGTGGGCTTTTTGGGCAGGGAGGAGGTGCTTGTTTCGGTCTACGACGACGGCTCCGTTTTTGCCTACTACACCAGGCACATTGCCCAGTATATCGAGCGCGCATCTTCCGGCTGCCGAAGCACGAACCTCATCCCGAAACCCTTCTTCCGTGAGAATGTGGGAATCTCGGCATGGGGTATCGCAATTCATCAAAAGTCACGGCTCATCGCCGTCAGCTCCAATCGGAAGGAGGTGACTGTCTTCGCTTTCGGACTTTCGCGCCTGCCGGAAGCCGTGGAGGGTCGGGAGCGGCCCCTGGACTACTGCGAGAGATCGGTTCTTAAGAGGAAGCGGAATTGGAAGATTTGCATACCTCTGGGTGACGGGGGCCACAACATCCCCAACATATCTCTATGGGATGACCACGAGGGGTTTGCCGAGAAGGTCGTTGCGAATGACATCTACGGGACGACCTGGATCCTGGACATCTGGAAAGTCGGGACGGCGCCATTCAAGATCTCACATAGGGCCAACATCCAGGGTCAATGGGCCTTTCGCAACCCGATGTAAGTCTCGCCGGCAAGTCCCCACCGGACATTTAGCTAACGTCAGTCTCAGGGGCTGGGGAGTCGTTGTTCTCCCCTATGAGAGTTTCCTGCCTGCAAATTCGGTGACGGATCTCCTGGGCATGGAGGAATCAGACATCATGAACGCAAAGAACTCCCATGCAGGACGGTGGGTCGAAACTCAGCGGGGTCTCGCGCGTATTCGCGATCATCCCGGGGAGCCCGTCGCACAACGTGTGCCAGAACCCGAAGCATTTGGAAATCAACACCCTCCGATCGCATGGTTTCAGCCTCAGCAGCCCGCCTTTCTGGCCGCCACTTTGAACGGCCAGCCGTTGCTTGCTCTGCCTGCGCCCCCTCCGCCGCCTGACGACGATGATGGGGACAACTCCGATGGCGCCGAGGCGGCGCCTCCCAACGCGCCTGCCGCTGCTTCTCCTGCCGCTCTGTTGCAGAACGCTGTCTTGTTCATCCCCGACCACGATGAGGATGGATGGAGTGAAGAGGAAGAGGAAGTTCTGAATCCGGCGTGGGATGAGATGTCATCGGCTTTCGAAAGTGAGGATGACGATAACGCAAGTTTCGCTGGGTTGCTTGGAGATGACGATGCGAACGAAATCACCTTCATCGAAGAGGCGATATCCACTACAGAGGAGGACATGGCGGTCGGGGAGGGGTTGACGCAGATTCTGCCCCCCGATGGGACTATCAATATCCTCAAAGCCGCAACAGGCCACGACCTGAGCGGGTTTCAGTCATCATGGTTGGACATGGTGTTCACACCCCACGACGGCAAGACATACGTCTCACCATCCTCAACCATCGGTCGTCTCCAATACTTGCGCCGGCCAGAGGTGAAGAACCGAAACATCAAGGAACAGGACCGAAAAGTCCTCCAAGATCTCGGCAGCCGGTGCTGCATCCTGCGGACCTACGAGGAGGACATTGAGATGCGTAGCATCAACCCGGACGACGGCGCCGCCGTCTTCTGCAAGGACCCCATCAGCTGGAACTATCCGCCGCAGCCGCTGCTCCAGCACGCCGAGCGCCTCAACATGATTGCCCATGTGCCCGAGCTATCTCTGGTGGTGATCGGGTCCGCCATTGGCCGCGTGATCCTGCTGACTCCTACGCGGTCCCGATACGAGATTCCGGGAGATGGGTTCAGGCTGAAGCGGGGATTCCGGATCGACTGGGTCCTACCGACGCGCTCCGACGAGAGGGCCGGACGCCGACCACCTCGTGGGCTTTACGGGATTGCTGTTGGACCGGTTCAAGAGGGAGGCACGGCGGGGTGTCTGCTGAGGCCCGATGATGCGCCTGCCCCATCGCCGGCATCGAGGCGGTATAGGCTCATGCTGCATTACCGCGATCACAGTATTTTGAGCTATGAGATCAGTCGGGACGAGAAGAATGAGGACATTCTCATTTTCTGAGAAGCGGACGGACGGTTGACTTGGACCTGCTGGGCCGTGTATCTAGCTTTGTGCAGGCTGGTTACACATCCAGGCATGAAGTCTTCCGTCAGAAGGCTGCAGATTCAGGAGGTCGTCAAGGGTAGTTATGGTCAGCGACAATACGTTAATTCGGAGGTCAGGGGAACCGACGCAGCTTTCATATTCATTTGGTATTCACAGAGGCATTGGGTCAGCAACATTTCTTTTTTCCTTTTTCTTTTTTTTCTCCCCTCGTTGCCGGCGTCATGGTGTTTTGAGGAAGTCTAAGGAACGTCCCGATACCCAGGCCTTACGAGCAAACCCGGACCATTGTGTATCCCTCCCAAGGTAGGCAGGCACAGTTCGAGCAAGATAGTTAGGGCCTTTGAAAACAAAATGAAACCTGAACATTCGGAACTTGAGACAGCGCGATCGACTTAGTGTTGTTGGCGGGATCGCTTGTTGTTTTCCGTTTTCCCTTTTCTTTGCCCGCGGAGGCCGCTTTGGTGTCAGTTTGGTTGGGCCGCCCGTCTGTCCAGGTGATCGACTTAAAAACAACTGGCTGCGCTTCCAGCCTCTCCCAAATACACACACAGTTCTGGTTGCTACGAACGATGGCACCGTCCCGGCCCTGGCCCGAGGACGGTGGATGCCCGGACCGCCTGCCTCTGTTCTCGGGAGGACTCTTGGGGCTTTACCTGGTCAAGGCCGTCCCGACGAGGACAGCTTGGTGGCCGCGATGCGGCCAGGCGACAGGAACAAGGCGGAGGGCATCTCGCAGAATGATGCTGGCGATAGAAAGAGAGAGAGAAAAAGAGAAGTAAACGGAAAACACTTGTGCTTTCTGGACAATTCATTGCGGCTCTCTCTTGGAGAATGCATGTTCACGATAATATGTGTCTCTGTTATCATCCAACCCCCTCCCCACGGCATCCGTGACACCGGCTATCGCTTGCCTCTGCGTTCCTTATCTGGCCGACCTCCCGCCAGGATTATCAATATGGTTTGGATAGGCCCAAAAATCCTTCCTCGCTGGAGTTCAGAAACCTGGGTGTGTCCGGTGCCCTTTTCGCCACAGTTCCATTGAGCAACAGCCGCGCAAACGCTCCCGGAGCGCCTGAAAAGACGACCGGCCCTCGCCCGCTGCCCAACGAACCCGGAACGTCTTATCGCCGCGGTCCTTGGCGAGAAAAGGGGGGGAAAGATAGAACAAGGAAAGTCTTCTGGACCGAGAGACGGCGGAACTGCACCACTGTGTTCGATACCGGCCCTCTCAAATTCCTACACTGGGTCGAAATGGAGGAGGGGGGCTGGCGGAAGCCTGTAACCCGACGACGGTGCTACCGCGTGGCGTTGGTCCGAGAAGTCCAAATGGCACTAGTGCCAGAAAACATCTCCAACCCGCCGTGTTGGAAGCCATACAGTCCCAGCGGACACGTGTGAAAGAGAGATAAAGAGATGCGGCCCCGGCCCCGAGTTAGTGTACTCCGCAACTTACGTTGTATTTAAGGGACGCGTGGGACGGCCGCCAAATATGAGGGCACCAGAAGTTGCTTGTTGCTGTCAACGTGTCGTTATTTCTAGCGGCAAGCCCAACTTACACCTGGGCACTGGGGCTGAAGCATGGTCAGCAAGGCCTTATCCGCGGCCATGTGTCATTCTTTTCAAAGGTTCCAGGAGCAACATGTCCTATTATTTCTATTTGCGTATAAACTATCCCATTCACCTTGTTATATACCTCCCGTGCCATTGCATTACGCAAGACTCTTGTGAGCTTCCCAACTGCCGAGGTGCTCCCCTCCCGAAGCTGAGCCTCGACGTATATCATGCTCCCGTACGAAGTCAACAAACATGCAAAACTTCATTCGCATCTTATTGGAAACCCCTAGCCAAATAAATGCAGACGGACTTTTTACAGGATGGAGGACACGGCCCACAGCCGGCGGCCGCTCCGGACGGCACCGGAGCCGGATGGACCCACAGACAGCCGACGAGGAACGCATAGCCCGGTATGGGTCTCCCACAAAGTGGAACCACCTGGTAATGCCCGGTAAAATGACATCTTGCTGTGACAAAGTGACCGGGATTGTGATTGGACAGTATGGTTCACTGATAAGGCTAAGGCTTAGCGCGGGTCTCGGAGGGCTGGGAACAGGGGACGACTAGTGTCGCCTAGTCGAAAGATGATTTCTCTCGTGCTCTGCAGGGACGTCATAACCGGTTGCCCCCTAACTTCTGGGTCGCGATGCCCGCAACTCGAGGTTTCACATGGGAAGACGCCGTCCTCACTGGGCCATGTCCGGCTCCTCGACAAGCTGAGTGATGGAGTTCCAAATTCCAATGGGCACAGCACTGGTCGTAGGTCGGAGCCGGCAGCCACGCTTAAGGACAAAGCTGGGGTGCAGTGTGGACGAGCAGGGTGCGGTAGCGGAGTGCCCCACCAGCATTCAGGATCGCTATGATGACATGCTCATGCCTTGAGGTGAAAAGCACGATTTTGCAGACGATTCGCGGGTGGGCTTATCAGACAGGCCGGCAAGACGAACGTCACCAACACACGGAATTGCAGGTGATACCATCAGTCAAATGCACAATGCGTTCACTGGATATGAGCGTCCGCATACTTATCCAATGCAGTAAACGTCCTGCGATAACAACGACAGTAGCCTGAGTAGGGGGCACGCCTCATTGCTGATCTTGAATAGCTCCCGGTTTTCCCCAACTAACTAATGGGTGGTGTGCGGGACGTGGCGACAATGGCCCAGTGGATCGTGGCCATCAGTAGTCTTTGAATCGCATACGGCTCCTCATTGTGCTTTTGCCGATGGTCAGCCTCATCATGTGTACGGGCTGCAGGCCCTTGGTTTCCTTGGGGAGCATAGCGATGACCCGAGATAGACGTAGCATCCCGCGCCTAGTCAATAGTCTCCTGTCACTTGTTCAAGACATCAGGCCTTAACTTGGCGGGGTGTGGTTGTGTGCCTCGGAAAAGACACAAGCGAGCGCAAACCGTTAGTTGGGGCTTTCGCAACGCCCCGGTCGGTGATCGACCATGGAGGAAGCCAAGTTTGAGCGCCCCTTGGGGTATTCCGCCCTTCCAAAACTGGATGGCCCTCAGATTCCTGGTTCTCGTGTAGTAAAGCATGTTAGCAACCGATTCCCGGGCTGAACACTAATGGCTTTCCATCCCCCCACAACGAAGGCACGTCTCCGGAAAGACGATGGGTCTAGGCAGCCGATTTCTTCCTTTTCATGTGCCGAAAACGGAGCAACGAGTGCCGGAATCGCAACCAGCGGGATCGGTCCGCGGAAGTTGGTCGGAAAAGACCGTTTGATGAGATTTGTTCTGTAACCTCGATGATAGAACCCAGGCTTGGCGAGTCGCGGCTGAATCACGGCCGAGCCGACTTTGCTTCTGCCGACCGAGCCTGCTAGGATGCGAATGAGAGGGAACACTTATCAAATTGGACACAGCGAAAACATGCGCCACAAGAAGTGACGTCCTTTCAAGATTAGGCTGCTTGGCCATCCGTCTGGACCACCATGGATAGAGATAGTCTTGTCAAGAACGCAAAGCTGAATATGACCGGCCATTGGCCGTGCAGCACCAGAAGACATGTGAGGCACATGCTGGACATCGGCGACCACCTTCCAAAGATGGTGGGTGAGCTTCACTTTACCCATTGGTTGCGGGCCTGCATCGCGTACGGTGCACAACTATGTATGTATTCTGCGCTTTGCAGCGAAGAGTGCGAGCAATCTAGTGGAGCTATAACCGGATGCCTGGTACGGCAGATCGTCAGTAAGTTCCCTTGTAAAATAAAATAATAAAAAAGCAAAGATGAGCCATATGATAAGGTCGAGACATAGCGACGTATCGCTAGCTGGGAAGATTGGGGGTGTTATTGGGGGTGCAGGGCGGGAAAGGCCTTGAAGAGGATTGCCCCACTTAGAGGGGGATGTCACTGAAGGAAGAAAGGGATTTGGGGGTCCCAGGCGAGTCCCACGCCTTGAGTCTTGTCCCGTCCGCATCACGCATCGTGGTGGGTCGAATGATTGCCGGACTGCTGGGCCGTGGAGCTGCCGGGAAGTGGTCTGAAGCTTGACTCCTTTTGTCATGGAGCGACTAGGCAGTTGGAATGTCGGGATGGAATTGCCTGACTATTCGTAAACAGCCAGTTCAAGCGGCGCTCCGAGTGGGCCCGAGGCATTTCGTTGATTCAGCCCAATTACTATCCACCACTGACAGCTCGCTGCGCCCACCTGCTTTCTTATCTGTGGCTCTCGGATGTGTGTGTAGCTCGTGCTTTGCCAGTCTTGCTGTTCTATTCTTGACCCATCATTGATCGATGATGAGAGCCAAGCGTCGAACCGGCTTGATTGAGGGAGGCAACCGAGTGTGGGAAGAAATGGAAGGTTGAGGAGAAGAAAAAGAAGAAGAAACGCTGCTTTATGCAGCAGCTGAAGCTGTGTCGATAGTTTCGCAGGTTCGGCTTGGCAGGTTGCATTCTTGTTTGTTTCTTGGTCTCTTGCGTGTGCCGCAGCAGTGGCAGTGTCGCATCTCATCTGCGCAGATGTCTGTCGGCGCGACGATGCTGGGCTCGATGAGGAACAGACAACTTAACATGCCGAAGAAAAAGAAAGAAGACTGAGAAAATAAGTTGATCGGGAGGCTCGTCCCGCCGGTGTCGTACATGAGAACGAGGCAGAGCAAGAGCTTAGGTAATCAAGCATCGGCCACCCCCAGATCAGATCAGGTAGGTACCCAGGCAGGTACGATACACTACGTGCTTCCGCCTCGGGTTTGCGGTAGGCTCGCCCAGCGTCAAGGGACAAATCGTCTGTGAAGCCATCTAGATCTGCGTACCTAAACACATCGTACATAGTATGTAAACTACCGAGGTAGGAGAAGGTCGCTGGCCTACGATGATTCCATGCCTGTCTTGGAGGAGATTGTGGGAACTCGAAGGAGAAGCGGGTACGTACTCTTTCATGGACTAATGCAAATGACAATGACAGTGACATGGTGGCCGGCCAAGGGAAGGAAGCGTGGAGCGGTTGGGGCGTGGCAGGTGCAAGGGCTGGCGGCGGTACGTACCGCCTTCGGACAGGGACCCCGAACGGTTGGGTTGGCACTGTAGTAGTACAATGTAGGTTCCGTAGTAAACTACTCCGTAGGAGCTCAGAGAAGAGCACTCGGCGGTCCACGGGGCAATGATCCAGGTTGGAACCAGAACGCATCTCTACGAATACCTAGGTACCTAATCCACTCCCACCTCCACTTTATTTCTCGCCCGCGCCGGCCCATACCCCGTCCACTCACATGTCTATCTTTTTACCCAGCAGGTGGTCTGTGTCGTGTGTCTCTTATCGCCCACTCACTTACACTTTCCTGACTGTCAGTCACCATGATTACCTGGTAGGTATCCTTTACCCCCTTTCCAATTGCCCAATGCCCATTCGCCATTACTCCTTCTACCACGACGCCCTCTCCGTATGCGGACCGCCCACACTAGCTCCGCTATCCCAGGTAATCTACCTAGTCTGCGCACCCCTCCCTCACCCCTAAGACACGGCCAGGGATCACCGCAGCACCGCATGTTCACTTCGCCGCAACCACGTCCGTCCTGACGCCAGACCGTCGGCTGTGTGCTGTGGTTTTATATATGGTCCTTGCTGTCCCTCCCACCTGGTTTAAGACCTCCCGTTCGTTCCTCCCTCCCAGGCAATTCGTCTCATACCATATTCGACCTGCCTCGGCCGCTGAACCCTCATCCTAGCTCGTCCCAACGGACGGCTTGTTCTTCAGATAGTAATTCTCTCTTGCCGCATCTTTTCCCTCCTCCCATTCATCATCGTCCTACCGCCTGGTGAACATCCTGCTACGGTCCCCCCGATACCAATCTTCACAACCGCCCACCATGTCTTACAGTCATACCGGGGCTCCTACCGAGTTCAATGGCACCAATGCCGATTTTGGTGGCGATTCCAGTATGTCAAATCAGGCATATTATTTTGGGCACCCGACAGCGCCCGCCTCGACCACCTTGATGCTAATTTTCAATATCTAGCCAAGACGAACCTGAACCAATGGTACCAATCCGGCGACCAGTCCTACATCCTCGTCTCGGCCGCCATGGTCTTGCTCATGATTCCCGGCATCGCCTTCCTCTACTCCGGTCTCGCCCGTAGAAAGTCGGCCCTATCTCAGTTATGGGTTGTCATGATGAGTTTCTCCGTCATCGTCTTCCAATGGTACTTTTGGGGCTACTCCCTGGCCTTCAGCGAGACTGCCACCAACGGTTTCATCGGCGACCTACGACACTTCGGTCTCATGAAGGTTCTCGCTACCCCGTCCCAGGGCTCGCCTCTCGTTCCCGCCCTGCTCTACTCCTTCTACCAGATGATGTTCTGCGCCGTCACCGCCGCCCTTACTGCCGGCGCCACTGCAGAGCGTGGCCGTGTTGTTCCTTGCATGGTCTTCATCTTCTTCTGGGCCACCCTCGTCTACTCCCCTCTCGCCTGCTGGGCCTGGAACGCCAACGGCTGGGCTTTCAAGTACGGCGTCCTCGACTACGCCGGCGGCGGTCCCGTCGAGATCGGCTCCGGCATGTCGGCTCTCGCCTACTCCTGGGTTCTCGGACGCCGCAACGAGAAAATGATGCTCAACTTCCGCCCCCACAACATCTCTCTCATTACTCTCGGCACCATTCTCCTCTGGTTCGGCTGGTTGGGCTTCAACGGCGGCTCTGCCTTCGGTGCCAATCTTCGCGCTGCCATGGCTTGCTGGAATTCTTGCCTGACTGCCATGTTCGCTGCAATGACCTGGTGCTTGCTCGATTTCCGCCTAGCCAAGAAGTGGTCTCTCGTTGGCTGGTGCTCTGGAACCATTTCCGGCTTGGTCGCCGCTACCCCTGCCTCCGGTGTCATCACTCCTTGGGCCTCCATCATCCTCGGCGTTGTAGCCGGCGTTGCTTGCAACTTTGGCACAAAGAGTAAGCACCATTATCATATCACCCCTTTGCATCCAGTACTAACGGTCCTACAGTCAAATTCCTTCTCAAGATCGACGACTCCCTCGACGTCTTCGCTGAGCACGGTATCGGCGGAATCGTCGGCCTCATCTTCAACGCCTTCTTCGCCTCCGGCTCCATCATCGGCCTCGACGGTGTCAACGTCGGCGTGACTGGAGGCTGGGTTGATGGCAACTACAAGCTCATGTATATCCAAATTGCCTACCTCGTCGCCTGCAGCGCCTACGCGTTTGTCATGTCTGCGCTCATTGCCAAGATCATCGACATGATTCCCGGCCTGAAGCTCCGAGCGTCCGAGGAGGCTGAGCTGCTGGGTATGGACGACGACCAGCACGGAGAGTTCTCGTACGACTACGTCGAAGTGCGCCGCGACTTCCTCGCCTGGACTCCCCACCAGGCCGAGCCCGCCGGTGAGGGCAAGTTCATCCCTCAACACGGCATCGAGGAGCACCAGCACATGGCCAACAACGGTGGAAGCAGTGGTTCAGACGAGCCCAAGCTTGCGACACGCGAAGGCGAGCCCCGGAGTGAGAAGGCGCCTTCTCTTTGATAAAGCGTACGCGAGTCATGCGGTTTCGAATTTTACAATCTGATTTTGAGGCCAAGATGGCGTCGAAAAGCGAGGCGTTATTTATAGGGACGGGATTGATCTAGGGCCATTTTCTCGTTTTGTTGTTGGAAGGATATCCCGCAGAAACTGCGCAGCAGCTGTATTTCGTTATTTTAATACCCCATGGTATACCGAGATGCCAAAAGCAAATCTATCCATCCCTTCGTACCACGTTATACCGCGTACCAGTGACCCATGATCTGCCACTGGATTCGTAGCTGGCAAAAACCAACAAGAGAGACACACATTCCTTCAGGAGCGCTGATGCGTGCGGTGTAACTTGATGTCTCATCCTTCCTTCAGTAGGGCCCGGAAGGCGACGACTACAGACGGAGCCAGCGCACCAAACAGGCTTGGCGGGGTGCTGCCGTGTCACAAGTTGGAAGGAGGTCAGAAGGATGTGGGAAGATCGAAACGCAGCCGTCAACCTTGGCATAAGCTTTATTTCGGTCGCCTGGGCTATGATTGGCCAACCCGGGTCAAGTTCAGCATTTTGCCCGACATTTTTAACATTCGTCTCTGAGGACACAGCAAGGAGGCGGTGCAGCTCCCCCCTTCTCTTTCTCTCGTCTCGACTGTTGGACGGGAAAGGGATGGGTGATTGACTTTGAGCTCAGACTTTCCGCGCGCGACTCAAGAGACGAGAGTTTTCAGGCGGTCCCCGAACAAAGGTGGCCAGGAAACGAGGCACCCCCCCTCCAATTGTCTTTCTTCTCTTTTCTTTCCTTTTTTTTTTTTTTTTTTTTTTTTAGGCATTCTGGCCCGTCCTCACCTTGCAAGCATAGCGAGCGGGCCCGACCAGGCCGGGCTCGGGCGACTGAAGCACGCTCTCGGCCGGAACCTCATCCCTAATTTCCTCTCGTCCCGAACCTGTCCATCCATTACACGGTTGTGGTGCCTGTCACCCTCAGCGTGCGGTCTGATGCGATGCGTCGTGTTTGGGCGAACCGGTGTTTCTGGCTAAGGTAGGTCAAGCGCCGCGGCATCATGCGGATAAGCCGATGGCCGTTGTGGGACGTTGCGGTTGGTAATCAGGACAACTAATTGTCGCCAGCGCCATGCTCTGCCCCCCCCTTGCCATATCCCCCTACTCTGTGCGTCGTAGACGATCGGGACTGGCTTTGATATGGATTCTCGGAGATGGATGGATGACACGATGGGTAGCTAGTGAGCAGCGACAGGCCACCATCAGGTAACGCCCCCCGGCCTGGGCTTTCCTTGCATTTCCGATAATCCCTGTTTTTCCATGATGATCGGGCACCCGTTTGCTGCTATCCTTACACTAATTAACTCGGCGCCTGGTCTTGGTTCTTGGGTGTGTTGGTCTCCACCCGAAGAGATAAGGAATCCGGCTCTGAGTGGGCAAATCCAACTGCCACCCCCAAGTGCTCCCCCCCCCCCCCCCCTTTTTCGCATTCGCGGATTGAACGGTGCCCACTTTGTTACTGGACTAAACTAGCAAAAGTTTGGGGGTACGATACTCTTTTTCGGCATCTTAAGGCGTCAATCTAGGGCACAAGGGTGGGGAGATACGAGAGGGCGTGGAGTTCATGTACCCCCTTGTACGAGTACTATTTTCCCTTATCTCTTGGCCAGCAAAAGGGGGACGATTGAAAGTGACTCGGGACGGACGGATGAGCTGGTGCTGGAGAGTCGGAGTGGGAGAGTGGGAGAATGAGAATGGGAACAGTCGGAAGTCAGAGTGAAGAGGTAAAAGTGGAAGAGAGGGAGGGGGGAGGCGTGTGAGGGCTCCAAGTGGGAAGTTGGTAGCAGTTCTTCCTCTTCTTCTTTCGGCACCCTTGGCAAGCACCGCCGGCGGAGCGAAGTTGGGGAGACGTCGTCAAAGACAGACAGAGGAATGAAGTCATGTTCAAGATGCGGCTCCCGATGTACGTTCAAGCTGCACGACCTTCCCGAGATCGTGCGGGCGCAAACTGCCTTATGCTTCCCCGGATTTCGGGAAGAACCAAACTGCCCCTCTAGCTTATCTCTGAAGAAGAAAAAAATCTCCTTCGATTAGGTGCTGCACGACAGAGATCCCGCTGTTAGAGGGTTAAAAAAAGGCACGATGAACCCGGGTGTTTGGATCGTGCGGGCGCAAGAGGTGGGCTCAGGGTGGTGTTTTCGCGGGCGTTGCGGGCGTTGAGGGCGTGCGGGCGCAAAGATAGATGAGAGAGAGAGAGAGAGAGAGTGTGTGTGTGTGTGTGTGCATGTGTGGCGCATGGAAGCGAGTGCGAATGGGAAGGAGTGGGAGATGAGACAGCGGCAGCGTGTGGCTTGGATCTTATCAGACGTGGCGGTGTTTCCTGTGCGGACGAGCGACGTTGATTTAAACAACCCACGACGAACTACAGCGAGCCGAGACAGGGAGAAGAAGGTGTGTGTGGTCTAGACTCTAGAGGAAAGGATAAGAGCCTCAAGTGCGAATTGTGGAACGCGACTTTCCGGTGTTTCGGCCCCAGGAAAAGTGACGTGCTCGAGCCTGTCATTCCCTCACCGTCAGTGAGTTTTCATCATGTAAACATCGCGTAACTGCTTTCGTCCCCGTGCTGGTGGAGAGTAGGAGGAGTCTTGGCTTCGGCTATTGAGTAATACCCGGGGAATGGTCTCACAGGGCGACGAATCGGGAACGCTCCTTTTTCTTCGTTTTGATAAGTAAGAGGAAGGGGAAGGGGGGGGGGTTGGACAAGGTTGCATGCATCATCTGCTCTCTTTTCTTCATCTGTCTCTGTTCCTGATGTGATTCCTTGCCTGTGTGTTTGATGTGCATTCGTTTGTTGGTTGCTGGTGGGTGGGTGGTACTTGCTTGATGACGGGGGTGGCGCTGTTTTGTCGATCGGAAGGAGCGACCCGACCTCCTCGCCTTTTGCCCCGAGCACCTTTAGATATCGTGACCTCGGCTTGAGCCTTAGGTACCTTTGGTCTCTCTGATTTTGTTTGGTGGAATTGCAAACGGCTCTCCCGGTGACCTTTGGGACACCGACAGCGCAGCCGTCTGCTAGATTGATTCGCCATTTTCTACCTATCCTCGAGTCGTGTAAGTCTACGACACCCATCATCCGGCCTGGCACGAGGCACACTGGTCCATGCCAACGATTCGAGGCCAGGCAATGATTGCCAGCAAGAAGAAACAGGCCGGAGAACAGTGTTTCGTTTGATCATCAACCGATATTTGATGCACCAAACGATTAGTGCTCGACGATGCCACATCTATACAGCATTTCAGTTCGTTTGTTGCTTGCGCCGTGCAGTCGACTGGAGCTTACCCGGCTGAGACGCCGAGAGGAAGCGTGACCATAAATGGCCTGCGTTCACGTGGAGACTAAAGGTGTTGGAAAATAAATACTGTTTTTTCCAGTCAGGGCGACAGGTGGCCTATAGCAACCTGAGATATCTCACAGGAGGATGTCCCTTATTTCTTTCGTAACGCCAGGAAGACAAGCTGATGCGTTGCTCGTCAGGTCCGCACAATGATCCGCTCCAAATAAGTACATTGGTGTTAGGCAAGACACTTCGAAGCCCACTGCCTCATCCTCTTGGTGGCATCCCCTGCCACGCCGAACTGCCCTTCGAGCAGTATCGAATCATGGATCTCGTTGGCTCCGATATCTAGTTTGAGGTCCAGGTTCGGATTGCGCCGCCTTACAGCCTCCGCGAACGCCCGCACAATGTCTCGAAACACCTCCTGCCCGCCGGCAGTCAAATAGACCGACCCGGTGATGGTCTGGATCTCGCCGAACCACTCGGAGTCGCCGTCCAGCGGCATCGGCCGGTGCTGGTTCGCGGCCCGCTTCTTGAGGGCTTCAGCGGGAAAGATGTACGCGTTGCCCTTGGAGACGATGGCCGTCGAGAGCATGTCCACTCGGTCATTGTCGCGAAAAGAGGCCGTGTCCGTTCGGGAGCTGAGAAGGGGCGAGACCATGAACACGCCGGCGAGGGGACCCGGGAGGCGGACGGGATCGACCTCCGGATGCGGGCGAAGCATGTGGCTGATTACCTGGCCGGTCAGGTTACCTCCGGCGGAGTCTCCCCCCATTACCAGGTTGTCGGGCGCGATGCCGGATTTCAGGATGTGGTTCAGCGCCGCGACGGCCTGCCGCAGCTGCGTCGGGTACTTTGCCTGTGGGCAGAGCGTGTACTCGAGAATGGCGACGGCTACCTCACTCTTCACGCCCGGGCCGTCGCCGACGTAACAGTTCCAGCACCACGTGAAGTGGCCCGGCAAGATGGGGGCGATGTATCCACCCCCGTGGAAGAAGAGCACGACTTTCACGGCCTTCTTGCGGTCTCCGAGCCACACGATCCGGGCGCCCGTCCCACGGAGCGGCTCGACGTCCTCCACTAGTCGGTTGAGGGCACCGGCGTCTCCGAGACGGGAGATATTGGCCCTCTGCTTCGCGAGCCATCTCGGATAAACCCGCCGCATAGGGGGGGCGAGGTATTGTATCTCGGCGGGTTTGAGGTAACCCAACACAACGCGGTAGTAGGCGCCCAGGAGCCAGAACTTGACTGAGACCCCGCGGTGGATGGCGATCGGGAGCCCGCGAACCACTGTCGAGAGTAAAAGAGGTACGACTGTTCATATTTGTGTAAGCAGCGGCCCGAGCCGTGGTGGATTCGACGCGAGTCAGACTCACCAAAGAGGAGGCGGGCAAGCATGGTCAGCACCCCGAAAGGGCCTAGTGGGGTCTGCGCCGAAGCCATGATGGCAATGTTGGGTGTGATGCGGTTCTTGGTACTGTACAGTATGCGAAAGAACGGCAAGGGTGAATGTGGATAACGTCCTCGGTGGCGCGAGGTGCGAATGTGAATTGTATTGTTCACCTGTTCACCTGGAAGCCGAAGTCGGGTGGCGAGGGACATGGGGAGGAAGGCTATGAGTGGGGGATCGAGACATATCGACCATCGGCTCCTATGCTTAGCTGAGGTTTCTGGCATTTGAAGCTCACAGACCGGGCTGTCGGAGCTGTCGGAAAGCTTCCTGCTTGGTCATGCGTTATAACGGGGAGCTAGGTATTGGGGACGTCGGAACAGGCGGAACGTCAGGGGGGGCGCGGGATTGTTCCACCGTCTTGAGTTGGACGACGACGATGCACGGACTGGCGGACGGACGGGTCGTCAATTCTCTGCTTGCGCTGCAATGCGCAAATAATAATCCCAGGCGCGTGTGCCTTTTCTTCTTGTCCTCCGAAATCGAGACATAATCCAAGGGGCGATTCTTACCGTTTACTGTGCAGATTGGGACATCCGACGCGTACGCATCATGACATCTATACTAAAATACTGGAATATCGACACGGTTGCTGCGGTGCTCCGCGGCACCTTCTTCAACCCCGGGCTCACCGCCCCGGTTGCGGCGGCGGCGACTTGGATATTGGAACCGGACACACTCAGTGCCAGCGGGCTGCAGACTAGCCTCCCTCAACTTCTCCTGGCGGCGTGGCTCCTCACGGCAGCCGGTCTGGCCTTGCGGCTTCACGAGCAGCTCAACAAGTGGACTGCTAACAACTGGACGAGAGACAACACTTGGGACTGGGATAAAGAGGTGGTGCTCATCACCGGAGGCAGCAGCGGCATCGGCGCCTCCGTGGCCCAGCAGCTCATAGCTCGCAATCCCCGCACGACGATCCTCATCGTGGACTACACCCCTCTCACCTGGCAGCCGGCGTCCCAAGCAAATGTGCGGTATTTCCAGTGCGACCTTAGCGACAAGGCGGCCATCAGAACGCTGTGCGAACGCGTGAGGCGCGAGGTGGGCAACCCAACCGTGCTCATGAACAACGCCGGGCTCTCACGCGGGTTCTCGGTCATGGACGGGACTTACACAGACGTCGAGCTGACGATTAACACGAATCTCGTCGCCCCGTTCCTGCTGGTCAAGGAGTTCCTCCCGCACATGGTCAAGTCGAACCATGGCCACATCATCCACGTGGGGTCCATGAGCGCGATGATGCCGCCGGCCCGGATCGCGGACTACGCGGCCACCAAGGCCGGGATGATAGCTCTCCACGAGGTATGCGTCGAGAAATTCACGAGAACGTGAGCCAGACACACATGCCCCAAATTGCTAATAGGGTAATGCAGGCCTTACAACTGGAACTCAGGTACGTCAATCAAGCGCCCAAGGTGCGATTGACACTCGGCGTCTTCGGCTTCATCAAAACACCATTGTTCAGGGCCGAGCGGTCGGGGCAGTCGCCGTTCCTCTTCCCGATTATCGAATCGGACGCGGCAGCCAGGTGCTTCGTGGACGCGCTCTACAGCGGCTTTGGCAAGACGATCTACATGCCGGGAATCATGCGATACGTGGCCATGTTGGTAAGTCACCAATCCAAGGAAAGCGAGACCCGTCGCGGAAAAACTACTGATAGCCCTATGCTTGCCAGCGAGGCGGGCCAGAGTGGCTCTTGAGGTTCGCTAGGGAACAGACCCAGAAGCTCGAGGTTGACCTCGCCGGTTATCAGAAAGTCAACAGCAAGACTGGAAAGTTGGAGGTTCCGGAAGGCCGTAGCGCTGCTTGAAGGCTCGGAGCCGGGGGGGAGGGGGGAGGGGGGCTCTATCTAGGTGCTATAATGGCACCATGAACAGTTCCATTGCTGTAGTCAATAGCCCCGATGCAATAATACTTTGTCGCTTTTATTAATCCGACACGACGCTGGAATAAGCCACGCCCGATGATTCGTACATGATGTAGGCCATGCTGGGTAGGGATAGAGTTGCCGCATCTCTGCTTTGCAAGAAAACACAAGCATATCCCATCCCGATCATGTTCCATGACGCATATTATCCGATCCTCAAAGTTCAATGATGATGGGAACAAACCCGGTGATCTGAAGCTTGCCCCAGGCTCTTCTCTCACCCTTTCGCGAGGGTCAACAGCTTTGTCGGGATGGTTCCGATCCTCAGCGCCAATAGGAACGCTTCCGCACGTATCCCAACGTCCGTTTACGGAAAGCACCCGAGCCCGTGTTATAGCTGCCGTGGGATTGTACTCGAGCTCGCGTCACAAATGGGATGAAATAGACCAAACCGGACATGTGGTGTTTGAATGAGTCGGGCAGGCTTGTTGAAGACCCTTCTGCTTCTTTGTATTTATTTAAATTTATGCCACGTATTTCTCTCGTCTACACTCAAATAAGCCCAAAAAAAAGGTGATTGATTATATCTCGATTCTCGGTTCCTTCTCAGTATCCATACCGCCATAATTGAGAAAGCATTCTTATCACGTAACAATACCCCGAGCATGGCGCGGTACGTTGAGGCCGGTAAGGATGTGAAGGTGACTTACAGCCAGTTCGCCTGTATCGGAAGCGGCTTCGCGGGCATCGGCCTGGGCGCGCAATTGAAGCGATGGTACGGCATCGAGGACATCCAGTTCTTCGAGCGGCACCATGAGCTGGGCGGGACGTGGTTCGCCAACAAGTACCCAGGTAAGCGACGGCGCCTGTCTTGCCCGCCTTTGACACGGTGTTTCTCCAGAACGACTGACATTTCCCGCCTCCGTGGTCTAGGGTGCGCCTGCGATGTGCCCAGCGCACTGTACAGCTTCTCATTCGAGGCCAACCCCAGGTGGTCCAGGGTCCTGCCGAGCTATTCAGAGCTCTGGGAGTACCTCAACCGGGTCGCCTACAAGTATGACCTGGTTAAGAAGATGGCCTTTAACGTCTCGGTCGAGCGCTGCGAGTGGGTCGAGGAGCGGGCGAGGTGGCGCATGACCATCCGCCACCTCAAGTCGGGGACCGTCTACTTCCACGAGTGCCAGTTCCTGTTCGCTGGGACGGGCGCCCTTGTGACCCCCAATGAGTGTGATGTGCCGGGCTCTGAGACTTTCAAGGGCGTCATCTGCCACACCGGCCGCTGGAGGCCGGACATCGACCTCGAGGGGAAGAAGGTGGTGCTCTTCGGCAACGGTTGCACGGCGGCGCAGGTCGTCCCGTCCATCATCCACAAGGTCAAGTCCCTGACGCAGTTCGTCCGGTCGAAGCACTGGATCTTCCCACCCATCGACGGGAAGGTCCCGGACTGGGTACGCTACGGCGTGAACCGCATCCCCGGCATGACGACCCTGCAGCGGTTCGCCGTCTTCGCCGCGGCCGAGTACGCCTTCCTGGGGTTCCCGCTGACGAACGCGGGCAAGAAGTTCCGCAAGCAGCAGCAGCAGATCACCGAGGGCTACATGCGGGCCACGGCGCCCAAGAAGTACCACGACCTGCTGATCCCGGACTTCGAGGTCGGCTGCAAGCGGCGCATCTTTGACGCCGGGTACCTCAAGAGCCTACACGCCGACAACATGACGCTAACGAACGACAAGCCGTTGGAGATCGTGCCGGAGGGCGTGCGGACGGAGAAGGGGCTGGTCGAGGCCGACGTCATCATCCTGGCCAACGGCTACCACACCAACGAGTTCGCGGCCGGCATCGAAGTCATCGGGCGCCGCGGCGAGACCATACAGAGCCACTGGGAGTCCTTTGGCGGGCCGGAGGCCTACATCGGTGCGGCGATGAACGGGTTTCCCAACTTCATACTGCTCTTAGGTGAGTCCAGGGCCGTCCCCTGTATAGGTGCTCTGGCAAGTCGGACTCGGGCTGACTAGGATAACACGCCCTTCCAGGCCCCAACGTCGTGACGGGACACACGTCGGCCATCATGGCCCTGGAGAACCACGTCAACTACTCGCTGCGCGTGTTCAAGCCGGTGCTGGAGGGCCGCGCGACCACGGCGGAGGTGAGGCGCGAGGCAGAGCAGGACTACACGGACGAGATGCAGAACGCGCTGATGAAGACGGTGTGGAACTCGGGTTGCCACAGCTGGTACAACATCGAGAAGGAGAGCGGCTCCAAGTGGAACGCCATGGGCTACCCCTACTCGCAGGGATACTTCTGGTACCGCTGCCTGTTCCCCGTCTATTCGGACTGGGAGTACGGTGTAAGTTGGCCCGCCCCCCCGCGTGCCGCCGCCGCCGAGGATGATCGGCGTCGGCAATGATGACGATATGTACTGACTGGACGGGACAGGGGCCGGCCACGGGGGTTTCTTCGATCCGAAAGCGGTGGCCCAGCGCTTGGCTCTTTGTCGCCCTTTTCACGGCGGTAGGGCTAGCAGCTTGGGGTTACTTGGGGCAGGCAGGGGTTGGAGTTGGCCGTGCATAACGCTTAGGCGTCCTCTTTCCCCTGTCGTGTTGATATGTTCCGTGGTATCCGAAGCGTCCAAGACCGGCAATGTATGTATAGTGGGTTTATTTCTTTTCTGATGCCTTCGTTTCAGGCAATTCTGCTGGATGTATTGATGGACATAGTCGCTTCAAACCCCCATAAGCGGTTTAGTGTAGTCACCCGGTAGTGCTGGATGGGTATGAAAGTGGAAACAGTGGAATGCGTCAGTAGATAAATATAAAACCCAAGAGACTTGCATGAATACAAATTTCCTAATTGAGGTTGCCGAACGCACGATCGAAAAATGTCTTGTATTGATTGTTTCGGCTTTCTTACAGCCACCCACCGCTGTTGCGTACAAGCTCTTTATTTTGACATCAACTCGCCTCATGGCCCACGCCGCAGCTTCTGAAATGCAGGAAGTACGAGCTAGCTGCGATCCCGACGCTTGTGAGACACCCGCCTTGGGTTCCAAGCACGTTTACATACTTATACTGTGAATGTGCGCCGCTAAGCTAGACTGCTAGAGGAGGTCATGGTGAGTGGAGCTTTGCCCGTCCCGTGTCCGTTGGATGAATTCGTCGTCCGATCTAGGTATAAAAATATAAAAAGACTTTGTCCATGGACTTAGCAGTAACTCCCCCAACCCCGCACTGACAACTGACCATTCTACTCCTGTTTCAGTTCTCCCCTAATTACCTAGCCAAGTGCCTCCACAGAGAGAGAGAGAGAGAGAGAGAGAGAGAGCTCTGTGGGCAGCAGGCAATTCCGTGTCATGTCTAGGTAGCTTGCTCTGCTCCCCCTCCGGAACCCTTCCGACGCTGCACGCAAACGGCAAGTGCTTGCGCGAGAAGGAAGCCGTTTTCTCATGATGCCGCCCGAGCTACAGGAACGTCAACGTCGTCGCAAGATTGCTCTGGCCTGTGAGCCGTGCCGGGAGCGGAAAGCCCGTTGCGACGGCGGCAAGCCCATCTGCTCAACCTGCCGGCGCAGGTCGCTGGACCTGGAGCAATGCGTCTACAAGGCCGGAAACGCGAGGACCGCGTGTAGTGATGAGTGAGTGAGCCCTGCTCAACTGCTTGTGAGAATTGCCCGCCTGCCCGGTCTCGCGCTGACCTCACGCAGTTACACAAAGACTCTTCATGAGCGCATCCGCAAGTTGGAGCAAGCATGCATATCCCACGGCATTGACATCGCCACGCTCGAGGCCACTGAGCCGGGCCGTCACTCGCCGTTGGATAAGCGCTCCTCTTCGGCCCATGAGTCCGGCTCGGTATATGCGCCGGGGATGATGGATCCGCCGCCGGTCCAGCTACCCTCGCCATATTCATGCATAAGCATGGAGCACTCCGTCGAGCCTAGGAGAGTGACGGCCATGGGCACCATCTTTGCCGAAGACCACCTCGAAGACACACCCGACCACGTGGAAGATGACTTTTACGGCAGCTCCTCGGCCGTGTCCTTCTTGAAGGAGGCCTACAGCGCGATGAACCCGCCCCCCTCGAAGGCCGAACCCTCCTCCCCGTTCAGGAACCACCAGCAGGCCGCGCCGGTGCCCGAACGGTCGCCCTTTGCCGACTTTGACAAGTTCCTCCTCCCGCCCCGGCCGTTCGCCGACCACCTCATCCAGATCTACTTCAGCAGGGTTCACTACCTCTACCCCGTCTTCCACAGGCCGGCCTTCGAGCACGCGTACCAGACCCTCTGGCGGCCCGCCACGGCCGCCGACGCCGACGCCGCCGCGAACCGCTTCCGCGGCGTCGGCCTGGGCAGCTCTCCCGGCGCTGACGCCCGGACCATCGTCTTCCACGGCGCGTTAAACTCCATGTTCGCCCTCGCGTGTAACTACGCGGACCTGACCCCCGCAGAGAAGGCCAAGGGCATCGAGGTCTTCCTGCTCCGCAGCCGGCAGTACTTCGGCATCGACCTGTTGGACCAGAACAACCTGGGCGTCGTGCAGACGCTGCTCCTGTGCGGCCTCGTGATGCAGGCGACGCCCTTCCCAGACCGGTGCTGGAATGCCGTCGGGATAGCGTGCCGCATCGCCCAGGGGCTCGGCCTCCACATGGAAGCGGCCCGGCAGCCCGGGAACGCGACGCTGGAGAAGGAGATCCGGCGGCGGACATGGCAAGGATGCGTCATCATGGACACGTGAGTCTTTCTGTAGATACGCCGTTGGAAAAGAAAAAAAAAGCATCGAAAGGAAAGACTAACGAAAACCAGTCTCGTGAGCATGACCTATGGCCGCCCGACCGTGGCCGCCTGCCTCGCCGTGAACGACCTGTTGCCACGGCCGCAGTCCATGTCCGAGACAGACGCCGAGAAAGTGAGGCTGCAGTTCAACTCGCAAAGCTTCAAGCTGAGCCTGGTACTGGAAGACATACTGTGCAAGATATACCAGCCCTGGCGGAACCGCCACCAAAACGAACGGCTCCGCAGCTCCGGCGCAGCGGCGGCGGCGGCGGCGGACGGGATGCCGAGCCTCGACACCATCGTCGAGCTCGACACCCAGCTGGACGAATTTGAAAGGGCGGTGCCGCGATTCTTGTCGTGGCAGTCTGCGTCGCCGTCAGAGGGACTGCTAGCCCCGGAAGACCCGAAAACCATTGCCATACAGAAGCACGTGCTTCAAGCGAGGTCGGTTTGCCAAGAAAAAAAAACAATCCCCCTTTTCCCCCGGGTCTCTCTCTCTCTCTCTCTCTCTCTCTCACCCACTCATATATATGTGCTGAGCGTACCGAAACCTAGGTTCCTCTATGTACGTCTCATACTGCATCGGCCGGTCCTGACCAAGCTCTCGGCGGCCTTTGCCAAGCCTCGCCATGAACCCGAACTCGGCGAGCCCGCGCCGAGGCATTCGCCAGACAAGGGCCTCCGAGCCCCTTTTACCACGGAGTGCGCCAGGGTATGCGTGGATGCCGCCTCTCAACTCATAACCTTGGTAAATGGCTCCTATCAGACCGACACGTCGGGGGCCTGGTGGGGGAAAACCTTATGGGAGAAACCACCCCCCCCCCCCCCCCCCCCCGCAAACGGGGCAGTTCTTAATTTCCATGATGCGTGGGTCACGGTAGCTGACAGCTCGCAGACGCCTGCGCCGCCGGCCTGGTCCTCATCGTCTGCCGCATATACCCGCCTCTCTGGGCGCGGCTGGACCACGCCGCCATCACGGCCTCCTGGGAGCATTGCCAGGAGATCCTGAAGAGCATCGCCAACGTCAGCGTCTCCGCCCGCAAGTCGCTGGACCTGCTCCACAAGATAGACAGGGCCGTCACGCAGCTGCAGACAGGTGAGTCAAGCGATGAGAGGAACGCGATTATCCACGAGGACGGCCCAGTGAGACTAACATTTTTATTTATTATTATTAGCACGAGAGCCGTCTGGCGAGCAGGTCGACCCGAGTCTCTGCGCGGACGTGACGAGGAGCTGGTCTTCCCTAGAAGACATTGATGTATCGCTTCTCTTGGACCCCGATCCCATGTCCTTCTTTCGCGGGTGGGAGATGCCGGGCTTCGAGTCATTTAACCCCTGAACCCGAAAAAGGACAAAAAGAATGCTGAAGATGCGGGCCATGTCATGATGAATTGCGGAAGATACCAAAGCACTTTTCTATAGATGCTTGAATAGGCGGTTGGTAAACCTACTACACTTTTCGCTCCCGAGTTTCACTCGGGCCTCGTCCTCATCTCGGAACAATTTCGCGTACTCGAGAACCCCGGCAGTTTCCGCTTCACGCAGGATGAGCTCTTCGTAGGCGGGGCCGCGCATCGTGACCTTGACAGGGAACGGTTCGCCGGCCGCCTCCAGGTTCAATATGTGGCTGTTGTATGGGCCGTTCTGGGAACCGCTGGTGAGCATGGGGTCGGGCCACGGAGCGGGAGTCTGGTGACAGGAAACAGTGGGGGAACGCGGAAAAAAAGAGCACTTACAGGTCTATAGTCGACACACTGAGCTAGCCTGGCGATGTTGAGAAACAGGCTGCGCTGAGCCAGACGGTAGCCCACGCAGATGCGGCGGCCGCCGCCAAAGGCCCACAGGCCGTGTGCGATGTCCGTCTCGTGACCGTCGAGCCAGCGCTCGGGCATGAAGTCCTCAGGTGCCTCGCAATCATAACTCACGGCCGGCCCGTTTATGGTGAAGCCCGTACCGGCCGGGAAAAGGTAGCCTTCGAACTCGATGTCCTGCGTCGCCGTGTGGTCCGGGGTGAGGGGGAAGATGGGCCGCCAGCGCAGGACCTCCTTGGCCATGGCGCAGATGTAGCGCAGTTCGTCCATGTCGGCGAGGGTGGGCAGCCGCGCGTGCTCACCGACGCCGCAGACGCGGTCCACCTCTTCGCGGGCCTTGGAGAACACGTCGGGGTGTTCGAGCGCCGCCATGGTCATGATGTTGAGCGCCTCCCTGGTCGTGTCGCTGCCCGCCTCGATGAGCTGCATGGCGACGTACATGCCTTCGTCATGGCTGCCTTTGTACCGCGTGTCCGGGTTCAGCAGGACGTCGCGGACAAAGGACGGCGGGGCCGTGCCGTTCTCGACCTTTTCCTTGATGGGGTTGTACCACCTGCTGTACAGGTCGTAATTCCATTCGCCTACCGCCTGCCAGTGGGGGCGCCAGATCTGCAGGAACCGTGGCAGTCTGGCTAGGTCCGGGAACCAGTCGACGACGCTGGCGCCGATGCTCCCGACGAAGAAGGTCACGGCGTTCTGCATCTCGACGAGCTCCTCGGGCGTCTTGACCATACGCTCCCCGAGGGCGATGCGGTGGATGACCGAGTTGGCGTACCGGTAGTGGTGTCTGTACCACGCGCCGGGCCGAATGACGTACTCGGCCATCATCTGCGTGCTCTCAAGCTCCTGCCAGGCGCCGTACTGCCGGAGCGCCGTTCCGTTGAGCAGGCTGTGCATCACGCGCCGCGGCTCGGTCCACTGCTCCTGGGGCAGGACCAGCGACTTGAGGCCGCAGCCGACCAGGTTGTTGGAGACGGGCATCGGGGAGCGCGTGTTGGTCTGGCTGCTCCGCTTTGCGATGATCTCGGACACGACGCGGCTGCTGTTGAGGAAGACCCAGGTCTTGGAGCCCAGGTGGAGGGTTGCCATTTCGCCGTATTTCGACAGGGAGTGCAACTGGGAGCGGGTGAGCCGGCGGGTTCAGCAGGGATCGACGGGGGAGCATGAACGTACGTATCTGTTAAACGGGTCCTCCTTGACATCCGAGGCTTGTAGGAGATTGCCTAGGAGAGGGAGGCTCGGGGGGCCAGGAGGGAGCCGGGGCCGTTGTCCATTCTTTGCCCTCCTCTTACCCACCGGCTTGAGGTATTCCACGAGGGACACAGTCGCGATGATCAGCACGGTGACAACAAGAAGAAATTTGATGGCACCGGAGTACTCCTGCTGGAGCCGTGCCAGATTGAGAGTAAGATACATGGCGATAGATGTCGGCATACTCAGACAAGATGGCCAAAGCCTGTTTTTGGTTCTACTATGCACATTTTGCCCATACTTATGTTCTTTATACGTACAGGTCCCGAAGACCCCGCGCACCTGAGTGTGTGTGAAGTGTGCGTGCGGTCGGAACGATCCCGACGTGTCGATGGTCTTTGGCCTTCTGTCGGAGTAAGTTCCGGGACGATGCCGGCATACACGCACATGCCAGTGACATTTCGAAAGGGATCAGACTGTTTCAGAAACAAATGCCATAAATGGCTAAGTGGCACGAGCCCCGAAGCAAGAGCCATGGGGGTCAAAAGGCTTGTTTAGTCATCCCGGGTCGGCACGGCGCCCTCTCGTGGGAGTGGAGGCGGGTGGTTCGGAGCGGTTCCGCAGTATTTGCGGACCGTCGCCGGGTCGTTTGCAGCCGTCAACCGGCAAGTCCGGGAGTGTTACGGAGGCGCGACAGCAAGAGCAGAACCCTCTCACCCTCCTTTCCCCCGGCCCAAATGAAGAGCAGTCGTTATCGCTCGCGTGACGGACGACGGCTTGGCTCAGGCCGCCATGCAGCCGCAAAGTAACGTTTGCATCTCTCTGCTAGAAGATTTTCTGGCGTCATCGCGATACGCGACCTGCCTCAATGTCATGTCCCGTCGTGTGGCCCTTGCACGGCGGCCGCAACCAATCAAGAGCAGTCAGCGAAATTCCAGCTGTGGCGTTGGGCGACGAAGCGTTTGGCGCGGGCAGGCAGGTAATCTCTCACGAGACAGCAGACGATTGTCGGAGTGGTTACACGTGTTGCCGCAGGTGACCTGGACGGGCAAGCTGCAGTCGAGCTGCAGCTGTGACGGGAGATCCCTGTCTTTTTCTTTCTCTCTGAATCTCCCGTTGCCATTGCAGTGTCAGAGTGGTTGGGCCAAGGACGTACTCAATACCATGCAGGGCATCTGCGATTGAACGATAAACCGAGAATCGAGGCGAGTTGTCCTGTGCCGTGTCTCGTCAGCATAGGTGCGGTCTCGACCACGTCTCACGATGATGGGAAAAAGAAATATTCAGGGAAGAGGCGGTAAAGATGCGCTGGCAACCAAGTGGGGGGAGAGACGAGTCGGGTTGCTCCCCACACAGCATGTCGGAGTCTGTGAAACTCGTAGTGTATTTGTACGTTACTTCAACATACGCCCAAGTAGGTATACCAGGTAGCACACGTCCACGTCTAGTCAGCCTGACGGTCTGAGACGATGGTCTACACAAGCTGAGGTTGGATGGTGAGATGAGGAGGGGGGATCCGTACAATACGTGCATACCTACCCTGTACATGTACATCAATCGTGCGCAATTTGACAGGGTCCACACGGTCAGATGGACAGGCAATTTAGAGGTAGGTACCTACCCACCTTACCCAGGTAGGTGGGTACCTAGTTGGTTTAGCTGGGCTGCTGCAATTGAGAATTGCTTACGTACCCGTTGGTGCGAATAGCCATGTACTACCCCGGTACAAGTACCCTGTATTCGTGCCCTTACCATGTACCTAATCCATCTCTCTGGACCAATCCGTCGGCTCTCGTCCCAACTGCTATCAGAGGCAGCTCGCCTCACCTTGCTTCACCTCGTCTTAGTGGACAAGGGGGCTGCTAGGTGACCCCGCCGCCCTCTGCTGCCTCTGCTCCTCTCTCGAACCAGGACGGGATTAGCCTGTCTTCGTGGGTGCCCAGCGCCTATCGTCCCAGATGGTTCCCCCCCCAGCCACCCCTTCTCTGCCCAGTTCTGCCCCCTCCCCCCTCCCCCCCCCGTTCGGCCAATCTTTGGGGGAGAACCCCCGGGATATAGCTTCACGGCTTGTCCCGCCTAGTCGCTTATTCTCGAAAAAACAAAACAATAACATCGCCAGAATAGGTATTGTCTGCGTAAGGCTTCCCACCACACGCCCCCCAGCCTTGCCATTAATCATCCAAGAAAAAAAACAGAACCTCCCCCCCCTCCCTTCCCAGCGCGCCGACGACACCCCACACCGTCGTGAATCTGATCAGATCAGTTCCATCGCGCAGTTCACGGCAAATGCGCACCGCAGGGTTCGACAAGCCCTTTCCATCATGATGCGAGATTCGCGTCGCCGGAGCCCCGAGAGCTCTCGGCGGCGAAGAAGAGACCGCCATGATTCTCGCGAGCAGCTGGCCGCCACTAGCACCACTTCCGCCATGCCCGGTCCATCGCAACAATACCAACAACAGCCGCTCCCTCACATGTACTCTCCATCGCAATACCCTCAGTCCTTCGCCGACCCTCAGAGATACCCCGAACCGGAGAGATACGCAGCCCGTTCTGGGAGATACGATGACCTTCAGAGATACGTCCATCCTCAACCACAACCATACTCTCACCCCGAGCAATACCCCCCAACAGAGGTCTTTGTAAATCCTTTAGGCTATACCCAACAGCAGCCATATGTCGAGCCTCAGACGTACCGAGAACCTCGCGAACCCGAGACGATGCGCCCCCGCGGCGCCTCCAGCTCCTCCTCCTCCTCCTCCACCTCATCCTCCCTCCTCAATATCTCAGCCAAGAGTCCCAAATTCGGCGGAGTCTTCAGCACATTTTTCAGAGCACCCTCAGAGCAGCGCAAAAACCGTCGCCGGAAGAAGCAGAAGGCCCGTATCCTCTCCTTCGGCAATTCCTCTTCGTCCTCGGTGAACTCCGATATGGCCTATGGCCGCGGCTATATTGACCGCGACAAGAGCCAGCACCCTAGCCCAATGCCCCAAGGCCGCCCGAGCCCTGCCCAACTTCGCGCCGATGCCGTCGACGCCTCTCACCGGCCGCCCCCAGCCCCTCGAGATAAGACGGACGAAGAAATCCTCAACATTGGCCGCCAGCTGCAAGACATAGCCAGAAAGCAGAACCAGGCTGACTTGAAGGCTACCTCCAAATCTCGCACGTCCCAGGTCGCTGGAGCCGCCGCCGCCGGTGCCGGTGCCGCCGCCGCCTTCGGCCATTTCCGCTCCAAGAGCAAGAGTGACAGCAAAACCCGGGGATCCGGTACCTCCAAACCTAATCAAAGCACCTCGTCCTCGGATGATGACTGGGAGTCGGCCTCTGAGGATGAGTCTACCACGGACGAATCGGACAATGGTCTAGCCTACGGCTCCGTCTTCAAGCCGGTCAAGTCGGCTAGAATTTCATCCGAGTCTCCAGAGCACATCAAGCCGCCCGAGCGGAGGAGTACCATTGTAGACCCGCGTCTTTTTGGCCCAGTCAACTCTCTTCACGGCGCCGTCAAGAGTCCGTGCGGCTTTGGGGAAGAAGACCCGCGTTCCGCTGGCTCTTCTCGTCGCCACCACGAGGAGACGATGGCACAGGTCGAACTTCCCAAAAGCGGGAAACAGCCGATGCAACGCATCTACCCTGTACCGACCTCGGACCCGGATAGGTTCGATTACGACCGTGGCTCTATAGCGTCATCGCGCCCACATCTCCCGCAACGGGCTCGGCCGGAGCCGGTTCCCATCCAGCAGCCGATCCCCATTGTCCCCGTTTCGTCCAAGGTCTACGATGCGGAGAGGTTCGAGGAAGACGAGCGCACCAAACAACGCCGGTCGCCGCCCAAGGGGAGGAGTGCTGCAGAGAACGCCATTGCCGGTGTAGGCGTTACAGCTGCCGCCATTGGCGCGGCCATGGCTTATAGCCGTAAAGACTCTGGCGATCACAATGAGCGTCGCCACGACCCTCAAAGCGAAGCCCTAAAGCGGCGAGAAGACCCCCTCGATCCTCAGCAGAGCCGTCGTAAGGATGAACCGGAACAGCTGATCAGGGTTGAACTGGAGGACCACGAAACCCGCAAGCAAAATGATCCTCACCAATCCCGTCGGCGTAACGACGCGGACATAGTCGACAGACGAGAGAAGAAACGTGTTGGCCGCTCTGACCCCGCCTATGAGGCTTTGAAGAGACGTGAGACCGAGCGTGATCCTCGCCCAGAGGTCTACAGACTTCCCCAAGGGGACGAGATCCGAGTCGAGTATGACCCCGACGATGACCGCCGGCCTCGCGAGGAACCCAAAGAGCCTCGCCGGGAGGAACGTAAGACGGTAGTCGTAGATGACCGTCCGGAGACAAGGCGGCCAGAGAAGCCGACTGAGCTGCTCCGGGATAAACATGGGGTGGAGCAACCCGAGGCCCCCAGTACACAAGCCCCTATTGACCCTTTTCAGTTCCAGGTTGCTGATGATGCCTTCCAAACCCCCAAACACGCCACTCCCAAAAGACCTTTGACTCCGCAGGTCGTAACCGTCGACCGAGAGCCTAGCTTCGACAACTCCCCGCCAAGAAAGCCGGACTACTCAGAGTCGCGAATGAGCCGTAAGGACTCCTTCGAGCTTGAGCAGCGACTGGAACAGTACCAGCAAGGCGCCCAAGACCGTTCCCGCACTCCTGGACCACGCCGCCGTGGAGGCTCAATCGAAGAGGAGGAGCGCGTCGCCAAGGCCATCTACGACGAGGCCAAGCACGCCACTGTGCCCATCGCCGCATCTGCCGTCGCCGCCGCAATCGCCGCTGAAGTGGAGAGATCACGAAGGCATCGCCTTGACCAGGTTACCAAGGATGGCTCTCGTGATGAATCTCAGGCCGTCAAGGATGCCATCCAGGAGGAGGCTGACAGGTACTACCGCGAGACCGTCATTGCACGCAAGATTGCCAAGGAAGAAATGCGGTCCCGCAGCGCATCTCCACACGACGAATCCGTTGTCGGCAAGTGGCAGGAACACGACGATGGCCCTGAGGTCGTTACGATTGTGACGCCACCCGAGATGGAACACCACCACCATGACAAGAGCCCGTACGACGCACCCAACGCCGATGTTCGTATCGATCATATCATCATTCCCGAAGAGCTTCCTCGCTTCCGTCTTCCTGGCCGCCAACTCGCAGCCGGCGAAGGTCCGAAATTCAAGTCGCGCGATCCTTCTTGCGAGCGTGAACGACCGCTTCTGAACCTCGTCCTGCCTACACCTGTCGTCACGCCACGGCATACGCCGGCACCTGAGCAACACAAAGAGCCGTCATCATCAAGCCGGAAGCAGGAGGCCCCTCAGCCAATATCAGACGGGCCAGTCGGTGCTCCCTCATCCGACGCTGTACCTGCCACGGAGATTGTTTTGGGACCGAGGGGTGAGGCTATCGAAAGGCCAACAACGCCCACCGCCAAGTCGGTGACCTGGGGCGAGAACGAGACTAAGAGCTTCAACATCGAGAGCCCAGAGCCTCCCAAAAAGTCTGCCTCCAGTACTTCAAGCAAGTCAAAGAAGAAGAAGAAGCTCGGCAAAAGCTCGCCGTGGGGCATCATCTCTGCGGCCGTCGGCACTGGAGCGACGGCGGCTGCGGCAGCCCCTGATATGCGCGATCCCTTTGAGAGCAAGCCGGACGGGCATAGGACGAGGCACAGCCCTCCCGAGTCGCCCAAATCTCGCGGAATCGAGCCCCCCGCCGAACCTACAGTCCCCCTTGCTTCTCACAAGCGTTCCGAGTCGTTCGAGGACGAGCAAGATTTCCCTCCGGCTCCTGGCCCCAAGCCGTCCAGCCCTCAGACCTCGAGGATGCCTGGCGCTTTTGCAGATGACATTGAGTTTGCTTCTGTACTTGCTGCCGGTCTTCAAGACACTGGGTTTGACCCGAATATTGTAATTGATAATCCTACCTACATGCGCAGAAACAGCCCTCCAGGACAGAGCGAGCCGACGGTCTATCAGCAGCCCTTTGCGGAGACTGTGACGGATTTGGGGATCTACGGGCCTGAGGGGCCTGCCCCTGCGGAAAGCGGGTTCGTCATTGGCGAGGTGCCAGAGACGCCGGTTGCCGAGCGGGAATTGGGAAACGATCATGTCGCCGAGTCACCTCGTACTCGAGAGCGCCGTGACAAGGGGAAGGGCAAGGAAACGCCTCTTGTGGAACAGGAGCCTCCTGTCGAGGACGTCGAATCCTCTAAGAAGCTCAGCAAGAAGGAGAAGCGCAAGCAGAAGGCAGCCAAGAAGCAAAGCATGGACACGCCGGCCGATGATGCTTACGACACTCCCGTGGCTCCATCGCAATCAGTGCCAAACCCCTCCTCAGGGAAACCCCCTAATCATGAAAGGCCTCGCAGCTACTACGATGTCCCTGGAGCCACACCTCAAGATGCGCCGGCCTCCTTCAATAATCCCGGCCATGTTTATGAAAGACCGCATACTTACTATGGGTATGGAGGCCCCCAGCCCACACCGCTGTCTGGGTCGAATCCCTACTCGGATGCAGTTTCAGCCCATGATAGGCCGCATAGCTATTACGGCGTCCCTGAGACGACTTTGCGGAACGAACCTACCACCATGTACGAGGCGGCTCCTCCTTACGAGAAGTCTCGTGCTTTATACGAAACCTCCCAGAGCCCCGAAACTGTCGTTGCGCTTGGCCCCAAGGATCGTGGCTTTCAGGACGTACCAACGTGGGACTTGCCAGCTATCCGTGACGTACCCCGTTCTTATGGCGAAACCCTTGCGTCTGCCGCATCAGCATCCGAGACGGCTCCTGCCGACGACGAGCCAGCGGCTTCTAGCAAGTCGAGCAAGAAGGAAAAGAAAAAGAAAAGCAGGTCATCACAATCCGAAGTCATTGTCGTACAGGAAGATGAGGACGAACCGCCCACTGAGCGATCTCTTCGTGATGAGACCAGCGGTTCCCGCGAAACGCTGCCAGAGAGCGAGCGATACCACTCCGGCGTGCCTCGGGAGACTGGCGAAGGTGCATGGGAAACGCTCGCGAAGAAGAACAAACCCAAGAAGTCAAAGCAAAGCTCGGACGAATGGACCGACGTCGAGAAGCAGAGCGATTACACCCCCACGGTTGAGCGGAGCAGCACCCGCGATGACATTGGAGAGTGGGACGATCTTCCGACCAAGTCTCAAAGGGATCGCTCCAGATTCGAAGACCGGGATGTGAGTTCTGTGGTGTCCGACCCGTCGAGTCGTCGCGAGAAGTCGGACCGCCGCTCTAAGAGCAGTCGGCACGAAGACAAAGACGCGAACCCCATCGTTGCCTCCGACCCCGCAAGCCGACGTGAGAAGTCTGACCGGAGATCCAAGAGCGTTCGTGACGAGGATCGAGATGCGAGCTCCGTAGTTTCTGACCCGTCGAGCCGCCGTGACAAACCCGAACGCCGATCCCATAACAGTCGACATGACGATCGAGATGTGGCCTCTGTTGTCTCTGAACCCACGTCGCGAAGTGAAAAGTCGGAACGCCGTTCCAAGAGCCTTCGTGACGAAGAGAAGGACCCGGGCTCCATAGTTTCTGACCCCTCATCAAGACGTGACAAGTCAGATCGTCGCTCCAATGGCACTCGGAACGAGGACGGCGACGATGCCAAGTCAGTCGCGTCTGGAAGCTCTGGTCGTAAGAGACGGAGCGACGACCAGAAAAGCCCCAAAGAGGAGGAGAAGCGCAGTAGTGGCTTCTTCAACAGTCTCTTCAGAGGCGGCAACAACAAGGAGGTATCTGGCAAGGATGAGAAGTCGTCTTTTTTAGGTAATGCCGGCACCCTTGGCGCGGGTGCCGGCTTGGCGGGCGCTGTGGCAGCTTTGGGCTCCATCATGTCCCGCTCCAATGCCACTGAACCTCCTCACCTGGAAGAGTCGGTCGATGTTTCTCAGTCCCAGGAAAAATCTGCCAGCCCCGCCCGAGACGTCGACATCGACCCGGAGATCGTGCCGCGGGACATCAGACCCGCCATCGACCCTCAATATGGCGATCTGCTTCCTTTGCCACCCAGCCCCATACCTCCGAGCATGCCGGGCTCTCCAACCGAGGAGCTGGAGGAACTTCCCGCCTTGCCTGACAGCCGACCAGAGACGCCTCCGGAGGAACGGAGACGTCAGCACGAAACGAAGACGCCCAAGACCCACTCGCGGAAGCGCAGCAACATCGAAATCCCACTCCGAAGTCCAAGTCAGACCGCCGTGCCTTTCAAGTTGCGATTGGGACAGAGGTCCACACCGTCATCCTCTCCCGGAAACCTTGGCCCCTCTCCCGTCTCGTCTCCCCCGGTGGCCACAGCCCCCGATGTCACCCACGTCACTACTCCCACTTCTGCCACCTATGCCAGACGCCCCTCTAGGCCGATCTCGTGGGAGAGCAGTCGTGATATCAAGCCTCTCTACCTGTTGGAACAATCTCGTCAGGAGTCCGCAGCCCAGTCAATGGAGCCACCCATTGACTTCCCAGAGCTGCCTCCGAGCGAGCCGCCCTCGAGGGAGTCTCCTGCGCCCGAGTTCTCCCTGCGCGAAGACGACGTGACATACTTCAATCAGCTTCAGGCGTCGCCTTTTGAGCCTAACGACCTTCGTATCGATACCGACGTGTCGCAGTATCCTCACCAGGTGGACCACCAATTCGGCTCGCAGGAGACCACCCCCAAGGCAGAGCACGGTGCCATGTTTGAGCGGCCTTCGCCTGCTCTACCTGAATTGCCAGATGCTGCCAAATATTTGGACCTATCAGAACACTACTATGAGGAGTTACCGCCTCTTCCTGCCAGCCCTCTGGACACGCCGGTGATGGGACCCAAAGAAGAACCAGTCGATACCATTTCTCAAGAGAGGAGCCTCTACGGACCAGCGTCGCCTGCTCTTCCTACTGTCACTGACGCTGTTCGCCAATCTGCCTTTTCACACGCTACGCTGGCTGACTTGCCGGCTCTCCCCGCCAGCCCGATAAGCGATGCGGCAGAGTCCTTGAAGGAGCCGGTTATCCCGACATCAAAGCTGGAGGAGCTGTCTGCTCTTCACGACAACCCTTCGGCGCGCCCAGCTATGATGCCCGAACCAGAACCAGTCGAAACCACGTCCAAAGAAAGAAGTTCGTATCTCCTGCACATGACGCCCCCATCAATCATCAAAAATCTAATGGATCGTGACACGTTAGACACACCGCCAAGCCCTACGCCTGACAGATCTTACGACGCCACAGTTGGCACAGCCGAGATCGAGGAGCAGGATCTTTCTGGCTCTCACAACACTGCTCTTGCAGCCTTGGCCGGAGGCGCAGCTGCCGGATTCGCAGCTGCCTCACTTGTTGGCCAGGCTAAGACCGAGGAAAATACAACTAAGGTTGAGCGAGAAGCCGAAGCCTTGGAGCCTCCCGCTTCAGCAGAGCCATCCGCGGACGGCAAAAAGTCCAAGAAAGACAAGAAGAAGAAGAAGAAGGCCAAGGGGGTGTCCATCGATAACACTACGCTTCCCTCGGCTGAAATCGCTTCCTATGTTTCTACAGACAAGGACAATTTGCCGTCCGCCGATGTTGCTCCCGCTACTCCAGCCGAAGCGTTGACGCCCATATCAAATGAAGCCACCCGCTCTGTGCCAACTGAGGAGCAGGCAACTCCGTCGTCCCCGACCAAACACGTTTCATCCATCTCGGTTGGGCACGACGAGCCGCCGTCTGTCGACGCGGTTCCTGCTGCCTCAACTTCAATTGACGATACCATTCTTGCTTCAACTGACGGTACTACGGCGCCATCGATTGAAGCTATGCCCACTAGCAATGACGCTCTGCCACCTCTCCCCCCTGTCTCTGCTGAAGAGGCTGTCTACCTCTCCAATGACGTCGACCTGTCTGTTCCAGACGCTGAGAATGCGCTGCTCTCAATTCAAGACAACCAGTCTCTGGAGCCCACGGAGAAAGCGCCTCGAGAACTCGCCGATTTTCCAGTTGTGCTAGCCGATCACTCTCTTCCTACTGAGGGCGATATTGCCGTTGTGCACGATATTGTGACTGACGGCGAGGCCACCGGACCCGCAGCCGCTGAGCTTCTTGCGCAGGATGCCACTGGCGGAAAGAAATTGTCCAAGAAGGAGAAGAAGAAGCTACAGAAGATCAAGAAGGCTTGGGAGCAGTCTCAGGCGGAGATGCAAGAGCTGGGGCGTTCCGCCGAGCCCAACGAGAAGACAAGCAAGGCCGCCCTTGACACAGATGCACCGATCAGTTCCTCAACTGAGCCTGTCAAGGCCAAGGAGACTAATGAAGCCGAAGATGCTGCCGCTATCCCGCTTCCTCATTCATTGGACACCACCGAGCAGGAGGCTTTGCTCGAGCCGGAAACGACAAAGGAGATGGCCCAAACCCAAGAGCCAGCTGGTACCCAGCTTCCAGAAATCTCAGAGTCGGCTTTCGCAAATCCTTTGCTTCAGTCAGAGAAGGTTCCGGTGATAACTGGAGCTGAAAAGGCTGCTTCTGTTCCACCCCCGGAGGATCCAGAACCTACGATGGGTAGTTCTTCGTTTATCGATGCAGAAAAGGCCAAATATGCGCAAGAGCCTGGACAGCCTAAGTCAGCCCTGGAGTTCAAGGAACCAGTCGCTGCCCAAGGGGAAGCTCGAACCACATTACCCGACTTTGGCAGTTCCGAAGATGCAATTGAGGCTGGGCTGCCTGCAGCACCAACGAACTTCGATCCTCCGGCTTCCGACACTAAGAAGGGCAAAAAGAAGAAGAAGAAGGTGAAGGAGACCGTGGGCGATGACTCTCTCGCACCTAATTTGGTTCCCGAAGCGCCTCCAGAATCTTCTCTTTCAGTCGACCCCGCTCTAGACAACGACGAAAAGCCTCTGGACGAAATCGCAAACGTTGAGTCAGAGCAGCAGGCTCCAGTGGTTCAATTCTTCAACGCCCAAGACGGCTCGTTTAAACAGGACCCCCCGCTTCAATCCATAGAGGAAAAGACAGCTGAGCCGATCGAGGTTACATCCGAGCCCCGGGCTCTTCCCCTTGAGGCTATAAAGAAGTCGTTCGGGCCAAGCGATGACTTGGGCGAGCAGCAGGCTACTGTTCAAGATCAAAATGACAAGTCCGTTGAGCAGGCTTTGATCTCCTCGAAGTTGCAAGCTGTGCCCCTTACGCAAGAATCCTCTTTCAAGATGGATGCCGATTCGTCGGAGCAGCAGACTTCCGCCACTCAATTTGATAGAGCTCCAGCTATTACCGACAGTCAGCAAGAGCAACCCGTCCCCGTTCCCGAGACTAGGCCTCCCACTGATGAGCCAACCGTTGAGTCTCGCGAGGTCGAAGAGCCTACCGAAACTCCGTCTGCACCCTTGTCCAAGAAACAGAAGAAGAAGTTGAAGAAGTCCAGAAAGAGCCTGTCAGCAGACGATGAACTTCTGGCGCCAATTGCGACCAAGTCCACCGAGCCTCAGCCCGAGCCTGCTGCGGATCGGGTGCCTTCAACATCGAATCTGGATGTCGAACCAAAAGAAGCCGCTATCTCGGAAGCTCTCCCTGTGCAGCCTGTCGTAGACAGCACGATTGCAGCCGCGTCCGTCGAGCAAATTGTTGATGGCGCATCAGGGCCGGTTCAAGCCGAGGCTGATGCCGCTGCCGCGCCTCTCCCTGAAGACGCCACCGAGACGCTTAAGGAAGCGCCCGAGGAGGGATCTGAGCCAGTTCTTACCGGGGCTGCCTCTGTGGTACCACTTCCAGAGGACACACCCACGGAGCTTGAGGAGGCATCCGGGCAAGCTCCTACTGAGACAGTCGCTTCCGCAATGCCTGTCTCCGAAGACACGGCCGAGAAAACAGCCACAACTGCCCTGGAAACATCTGACAACGTGCCAATCGTCGACACCGAGAAGCCGACTCCTGAGCCGGTGCCTGTGAGCGTGGGGGCACCCCCGGCCGAGGCTGCTCAACCCGAATCATCTGGCAAGAAGAAGAAAAAGAAGAAGAAGGGCAGGGGTGCCTCGCTGTCTCAACTGGATGATGTGATGTCTACTGAGACGACCCCTCTGCAGTCTCCAGGCGCTCAGACTCCAACCACCGAAGCCCCTGTTGATGAGCCCTTCGGCACGAAGGCTCCTATGGCCGATAGCCGTGCCGTCGGTTCTTCCAATGCTGAGCCCTCCGCTAACGAGGTCCCTGCCTATGAAACCCCCTCCGTTGAGACTCCTTCCGTCGAGGCTCCTCCCGTCGAGCCCTCTGCCGTCGAGACTCCTGACGAGACTCCGGTTGGTGAGACTCCGGTCGTGGAGACTTCGGTCGTGGAGACTCCGGCTATTGAGAATCTTCCCGTTGAGGCTTCCTCAGACGAACCTCTTCCCACCGGAGCCGAGAATCCCGAGGCAGCTACTTCCATCGAGATGCCTGCTGCTGAACCAGCCCCGTCAGACAGTGCTCTTGTAGAGACCCTCCCCGAGAACACATCGGTCGATAAGTCTCTTAAGACCCAGCCTACAGACATTGCCCCTACGGAGATGCAGCAGGTTGAGGATGCCACTCTTCAGGTTAATGAGGCAGGCCTTGCCTCGGACAAGGCGGTCGCCGCGACGGATATGCCTGAGACTTCCATTTCTTCCTTTGTCCCCGATGGGCAAACCGAAACTCCTACTCTGACCGAGGACACCTCAAAGTCCTCTAAAAAGTGGGAGAAGAAGAAGAAAAAGGATAAGAAGAAGGCTGCCGAAGCAGAGCCCGAAGTTGCTGCCGTTGTCGCCGACAATGTTCCCACAGAGACTTTGGATATCACTTCACACGATTTTTTGGCTGACAAGATGCCCGTTGAGACGGACAGCACTGGAGCGCAAGAGCTGGTTGCCACAGTCGATCAACCGCAGTCAGGCGATGTGAATGTGAAGGACCTGGCAGCAGAGGACACGCTGAACGCAGGACCGCAAACGCCAACAATGAGTGAGAGTCAGGACGAAGCTTTCGTCACGCCTCCGCAGGGACCCGCCACACCAGAAACTCAAGTTGAGGCATTCGAAAACCTTTCTCAAGAGCCGACCTTGGTCGATAGCCAGATTGGTTCGTTTGATGCTAAGCCCCAAGGGCTACGCGCCGACGGAGACCAAGAAGATCGTGGTCTAGAATCCCCAATCGAACCTGTGACACCGACCAGTTCCAAGAAGAGCAAGAAAAAGGCCAAGAAGGAGGCAGCGGCGGCCGCTGCCGCGGCTGCCGCAGCTGCCGTACTAGAGCCGAGCACTGACGATGCCGCCAAGGATTTGGACGACAAGAAGGAGGCGAAGGACGAGACGATCATGGACAACGGGATTTCGAACACAATTCCAGACAAGCTAGGGGAGATGGAGCAATCATCGCAAGAACCCCCGACGAGCGGAGAATTCGCTACGGACAGCAAGATTTCAGAGGAGGCAGACCCAGGGCCAACTGTGACCAAAAAGGGAAAGAAGAAGAAGAAGGGCAAGAAGTCTTCAACCCTGGATCTGGAGCCTGAGAACAGCCCGTCCACAAGTACCCTCGAAGCCACGGCAGATGTAGCGAATACAAGAGAACAGTCCGCTTATATGACGTCTCCATCGGGAGAGCCTGGCAGTGACGAAACCCGCTTCTCGCAAGCAGACGCGCCGATAGAGGCTGAATTGCCGGCTTCTCCAACTGCGAGCAAAAAGAAGAGAAAATCCGTGACCTGGGCACCGGAGCTGGAGTCTTTCTCGACCAGCCCCGAGCCCCCGCCACATCAAGAAGACGAAGATGAGCGTTTGGGGGGGTTGAGCGCTACGAATACCGCACCCGCCTCTGAGACACCCTTCGAAACCGAGCCGCAATTGCGCCAAGATGAGTCAGTGGCAGGGGACTCGCCGGAAGCGATCGGGCGCGGTGAAGTTGTGGCCTCGCAAGGCATCGACATGGACCAAATAGCCACACCCGAGGCGGAGAAGCATCTCGACTCGGAGGGCCAAGCACAGATGCGCCATGCAAGTGAGCCCAGCGAGGCCCTGCCCGGTCTGCAAGACACAAATCCGAACCCCGGCGACGATGGGTTTCCGTCATCGCCTGGGCCGGAGGCCACGCGGGCAGTCGCAGGCGAGCCAATTGCCACACGACAAACTGACTCCCCAACGGGTACTCAAATGCTTCTCACGCCTGCCTCTTCCAGTATGGGCGACATCGAGGTGGCCAACCGGGAGGGCGGTGAGACACTGTCGCTGGAGGTAGACGCAGAGCAAGAGACTAGCGCCGAAGCTGATGCAACAAGCCCCGAACCTGCGGGCCGCCCTGACACCATTGACGAACCATCGGTTGAATTCAGCGCTCAAACGGGGGAAATCGACACCCAGGACCCCGGCCTGCATGCGGCTGCGGGGCGTTTAAGTGGGCCTGTCGACGACAAATCAGTGGGGGACACGAAAAGTGGACGGATAGCGGATGCCCAATCCGTGGGCCCGGCCCTCACCGACTCGGCTCTGGAGGCTGGAGACCCACATGACCCCCCGGTCATGGCCCCGGCCAACCAAGACAACACAAACATGGAGATGCCCCAACCTCTGCATCATGTACCCAGTCCGGTGGTGGTTGGCAAAATTTCTGATGCGGGGATTACTGACGCCTCTGTTGCCGAGAATCTTCCTCTGGGAGCCGAACGACACGGCAATAGTATCTCAAACGTCCAAAATAAGGAAGCCGCGGGAGACGCAGAGAACGACGAGAAAGAGGGCTTACACGACCCTCTCGCCACCGATGCTGCACTCGCGGGTCTTTCAGAAAATCCGGAATCGCTGGGTGAACTCATCAATTCGGAGCCGCAATTAAAGCCGCTTTCGGAGACCCTTCCAGGCCCTGAACCAGCAGGGGACGTGAGCACCACCCAAGACCCTGACCAAACCGAGACACGAGCCGGTCAGGAAGACGGCTTCCGGTCTGAGTCTTCCAGCTCGAGCAAAATGTCCAAAAAGGACAAGAAGAGCAAGAAGAAGACCAAGGCCGCGTCAGCCGAGGCTGTCCCGCAAGACAATGTCCAAGATGTCAAGGAACAGATTGTGGACGACGGAGCACCGGCGGTCCAGGCCGTTGACAAACCGGTCCAAGCACCGGTCCAAGCGGGGCCGGAATCCTTACCGGGTGTCGCAGATGCCCTCGAGGTGGCCCCCGTAACGGAAGCAGTCGAGGCCGGCGAGGACGAATGGGCACTTCAACCATCCAGCAAGAAGAGTAAGAAAGACAAGAAGAAGCGCGCTGCGGCTGAGGCTGCTGCCGCCGCCGCCGCAACAGGACAAAGTAATGAGCCTGCACTCGAGGGATCTGAAGTCATCGATGAGGCAAAGGCCCCTTCTCAGCCGGCTCTGGATGAGGCTTTCAAGGTTGATGTTGTCGGCCATGAACAAACAATTCCAGAGGACACGACAGAGATCCCTGCGGAGGCTCTGGAAGTCCAAGACTCCAAGGAGAGTCCAGAGACCGTGGGCCCTGTTGAAATCACGGCAGCAGAAGTCCACATCCCGGCGCAGCCAACAACCGACATTCCAGGCCATTCAGTAACGCCAGATGAGAAGCCTGGAGCGCCCGAGGAGCCTGATCCCAGTGGTTTTGAGCCGGCCAAGAAGAGCAAAAAGGACAAGAAGAAGAAAAAGAAGCAAAGCATCTCGTTGGACGACAGCCAAGAGCTTCCTTCGCCCACAGCTCAACCACGAGAGTCTGAATCCGTGGAAGGCACGACTACGACCGCCTCCGCCTCACTCGAGGACTCAGTCCTGCCCAACACTGAAAATAAACCCGCCGAGGATGTGCCTTCATCAATCGAGGCGGCGCCAGAGGACATGCAAAAACCTCTGAACCAGGATAAGTCAACTTTGAAATCCGACGAGGCACCCGCAACTCAAGCTCAAGACCCGACAACAACCGTGCCCATCGAAGCCTCAGCAATCGACAACTCGGAAGCCACACCTGGATTGCCATCGGTCCAGCTCAAGGACACTGATTCTGCGCCGCAAACGGACCTTGAGACTTTGGGTGATGGCACGACATCACTACAAGACGAAGAATTTCCCGCCATCACAAAGAAGTCAAAGAAGGACAAGAAAAAGAAGAAGGCCCTTGCTACTATAAGCACGCCAGATGAAGCACCGGCAACACCAGAGCCCGAGTTGACTGATCAGCCCGCCTTCCCAGCCGCAAATCCGACGCCCGAACTACCTGTCGTCTCTCCCGAGGCTCCTGCAGCCAAGGACCAGAGTCCCAAAGTTGTAGAAGAAGCCACTACCGCAGGGGCAGCACCAACCACTGAGCCACATCTCGTTCCTTCAGAGGACCCTGTCGTTGAAGAGCAAATCTCAATACCCGCAGAAGAAGAGGTTGCCACCTCGAAGAAATCGAAAAAAGACAAGAAGAAGGAGGGTATTTCGATTGACACCCCCGAGGAGCAGTTGCCCGCCGTGGAAGACGAGACTTTACCGGAATCCACAACCGTATCACAGACTGCAGAGACTCTCGAAGAGCCAGCCCTCCCTGCGGTCGATGAGACCACCCAGCCGAAGGGGGCACCAGCCGAGGAGCCGACGCCTGCACCAGAAACTACCCAGCCCATAGAGGAGAAGCCTATTGAAGCGGAACCCACCCAAGATAAGCCCGTCGGCGAGACGCCTGTCATGGAAACAGAGCAGCCAAAGACGGAAGTGGACCCCTTTGCCGGTCTCAGCAAGAAGGCGAAGAAGAAGAAGTTGGCCGAGATGGCTGCCGCCGAAAAAGCTGCTGCGGAAGCTGCCGCCAAGTCTGCTGCTGCCGTTGCCGAATCACCAACGCCCGACCCTGCAGATGCTGTCAAAGATGACACCGTCGAGGCGCCTACCGAAGAAAAATTCCTCGAGGAGCAGCCTGCAAGAGAGACACCTACCGAGGGGCCGGAATCCGCAGAGGCGGTAGACAAGGCGGCCGAAACGACGCCGGAGCCGCCCAAAGCCGAGGTGGATCCCTTTGCTGGTCTCAGCAAGAAGGCAAAAAAGAAGAAGATGGCCGAGATGGCTGCCGCCGAAAAAGCTGCTGCAGAACCTGTCGCCGAGTCTGCCTCTGCCGTTGCTGTTGCCGAATCTCAAACTCCTGACCCTGCAGAGGCTGTCGACGATAACGCCACTCACTCTCTTACCAAAGAAAAGTTCCTCGAGGAGCAGCCCGCCAGGGAGACGCCTGCCGAGGAGAACTCGATGCCAGAGCCGGGGTCCGCGGAAAGGGTAGAGGAGGCGGCTGAAACGACACCGGAGCCACCCCAGGCTGAGGTAGATGCTTTTACCGATCTCAGCAAGAAGGCAAAAAAGAAGAAGATGGCCGAGATAGCTGCCGCCGAAGCTAAAGCTGCAGCTCTGAGCCCTCCTGTCGAGACTGATAAGGACCTAGAGGAAACGATTGTCGAAGAAAGGCCTGCCACCGAAAACATTGTTGTCGAGGAGACGTCTGATGAGAGGGCTGTCGCCGAAGTTGCTGCCGAAGCTGAACAAAAGTCTACCGAAAAGTCTTTTGAGGAGACATCTGCTGAAGACAAATCTGTCGACGGGAAGCCTGCCGAGAGGGAAATGCTCCAGGATGATTCTCCAAAGGGCGAAATACAAGGAGAATCGACATCTATTGCTGAACAACTGCCTGCATCACCAAAAGTCGAAAAGGACCCTTTTGCCGGCTTAAGTAAAAAGGAAAAGAAGAAGAAGAAGGCTGAGCTGGCCGCCGCCGAAAAAGCTGCCGCTGACGCTAACGCGAAGGCTGCCGAAGAGAAGTCTGTGGATAATCACCCTGTGGAGGCTGCTGTTGAGGACAAAACTATTGAAGAGATACCCGCCCAACTCAAGCCCACTGAAGAATCGCTAGTGGATGACAAACCCGCCAACAAAGAACATGTCGAGGGGGTGTCGGCGACAGAGGCACCGCAGACCGAAGCAGGCCCCTCCGGTGGAATTGGCGAGAAGGAGGAGGAGAAGAAGCTGGCGGCCGAGACGGCTGCTGAAGATGCAGTTTCTGAGCCCGTCTTTGTCGAAACTACACAGATTGCTGAAGAAAAGCCTGCCGAAACGGCTCTTGAGGACAACTCTGTTGAGGAGAAGACTCTTGACGTTCTCATTGAGGACAAGCCTGTCAAAGAGAATGCTGCCGAGAAGCCCGATCCTGAAACACCAATTGTCGAGGTTGACCCTTTCGCCGGTCTGAGCAAGAAGCAGAAGAAGAAAAAGATGGCCGAAATGGCGAAAGCTGCTGCTGCCGCCGAAGAGAAGGAGGTTGTCGACGAGAAGTCTGCCGATAGCCAGACTGACAACGCCTCCAAGCAGATCCCAGCCCTTGGAAGCGACCCTTCAGCGTTGGTTGAAGACACCTCCAAGCACGATAGCGTCCCTGAGCTCCTCGAGGAAGCCCCTCAGTCGGCGGACATTGCCAACCCGGAGGACGAATTACCTGTCCCTGAGAAGAAGTCTAAGAAAGACAAGAAAAAGAAGGGAAAAATCTCTCAGTCAGACCCAGTTGCTGAGCCGGTCCTCGAGCAGCCAGTTGAGCAACAGCCCGAGCAACAGCTCGAACCTGAGCTTCAAGCAGAAGTGCCACCTTCAGCGCCACCCGAGGTTCAAAGCACGTCTTTGGAGACAGCTCACCCGGAGACAGTTTCCTCCGACGAAGCGGCTGGCCTGGACAGCACGCCAGCCACAGAACAACTGCCTGCAGCAGAGGCAACTGTCCTGGGTCAGGAGTCCGACTCTGTTCAGCCCGCGGATACCGAGCAGGAGCTCCCCTTGGTGACCGGCAAGAAGACCAAGAAGAAGAAGGGGAGGTCCTTTGACCTGACTGAAGCGGAACCGTCTACTGAGCCCGCGCCGGAAGTCATTGTGTCTGCTGCCGAGCCCGTCGCCGACCCCGTCGCTGCTCTACCCACTGAGGCGTCGTTGGAGCCATCCAAATCTTCAGAGGACACTGCTCGGGAGCTCTCACCAGCAATGCCTCATTCGCCGCTTGAACAGTCTGCCGATCAGCCAGGGCAGCCTGAGACCGCAGCGCAGACCAATGTCGACGATGTCTCAGCTCCGAAACTGTCGAAGAAAGACAAGAAAAAGAAGAAAAAGGGCAAGCTTCAGGATGACTCCAATCCTCCCTCTGGAGCTGCGACACCTACGGTGTTGGAGCCATCGGACCCTCTCGACGTTCCTGCAGCAGCCCAAACCATCCCCGACACTTCTACTGCAACCATTCCATCGCCGGAGCCAGCCGAGTTATCGAAAGAACCCCTCCAAGAGACTCCAGCCACCCAAGACAATACTATTGGCGAAGTCGCAGAGGAGACCCCATTGGCAACCGATCTTCTTTCTAGTAAAGTAACTCATCAGGAAGCCGCCCCCGAACCCAAATCCCCAAGCACGACAGCATTGTTCTTTGGAGAGGTTGATCTACCACCGGTCGACAACAACACCTCAGCCAAGGATAATGATGTCGTCGAACCCGCTTTTCCGCCAATCCCCGAGGAATCAACCCTGATCGCATCAGAGCCAGCGATCCCTGATCCCGAACAAGAATCCCCAGCCACAACCAAGAAGTCGAAGAAGGAAAAGCAAATGAATAAGGGCAAATCAGCAGATGCCGTGCTAGTAGAGCCTGAGGAGTCAACTCCGCCTACCCCAGACCTCCAACCAAACTTGGCTGATGAGGTCGTCGAGGTCAAGGAGGCGCCTGCCACTGAAGCAGAGACTGCTTCTCTCCCCATTGACATCTTTACCAAGACGCCTTCTGAAGTCCCAGCCGAGGCTGCTCCCGTAGAGGCTGCCGCTGGGACTCCTATTGCCGCTGCCAGCGATGCTCCCGCCGAGGTCGCCGCCTCATCCCCAAATCTGGAAGATGAGTTCCCATCGGTTCAAAAGAAGTCCAAAAAAGACAAGAAGAAGAAGAAGAAGGGCAGATCACAAGATGACTCTGAGACTGCGTCAGGCACCGCCACCCCGGCTGAGATGCTGAACCCCGGAAGCCAAGCCAAACAATCGCCTGATGTGTTGGTCGAGCCCGCAGAAGCCTCCCAAGACGTCGAGTCGCCCACTGGCCCATTTGGATCTGAGCCCACCACTTCCCAAGATCACCCTCAGGCAGAGGACCGCTCTGTCGAAGAAACACTCGCGGCGAATGAATCCCCAGCACCCCTCAGCAACCCCGTTCAGGAAGTTGTTAATGCAGCTGTCACAGAACACCAACCACCCGCGGGAGAGGAATGGTCGGAGGCTATGCCTGCCAAAAAATCAAAGGACAATAAGAAGAACCGGAAGTCCAAGGCGGACGATGATTTCGATCTGGGTTCCGGAACTGCCACGCCATTGGAGGCCGCAGCTGAGGAAGCCAAAAATGTAACGACAACTGAGCAAGCATCGACTACCGACAACGATGTTGCTTCAGATTTACCGATCGTCGAGCCTTCAATCGCGGCAACAGCTCCAGAAGTCCCTGCTCAAGACTTGGCCCATGAGATGGAGAAGGAACCCGAACTACTCGTGCACAAGGCGGCACAGGAACAACACGCCGACGAGAAGCCAGATGCACCGACCGAGTCTGAGGCGCTGACACCCGAGCCGGAAAGGGGTGTTGATGACCCAGTAGTCACGGAAGAACCTCAAGACTTCGTCGTCAAGAAATCCAAGAAAGACAAGAAGAAGAGAAAGTCTACTCTCGTTGAGCCTGAAGCAACCGTTCCAGCCATCGATGAGCGGTCCACCCCGCCGGAAGACCATGCTACACACCCGGTCCAAGACCCAAGTGTCGCAGACCCTGCTACCGAGATACCAGTCGTCGAGTCCACGGAGGATACAACCGCGCCTGCCGATGAATGGCCTGAAGCGCTGACCTCGATAAAGAGCAAGAAGAACAAGAAGAAGCAATCTCTTGTTGTTGAGCCCGAGGTTATTTCCGAATCCCCAGCGTCTTCCATTAGTCTCGGGACAGAGCCTAAGACAGTTATTTCACAAGACGTCCAGACAGCCGAGACCGACCTACCAGAGGCACTCCTTGACACCAACGCCAATGCAGGAATCTTGACTAATGAGCCCGAGCCTTTCTCTGAACTTGGCCCAGAAATCGTCTCCAAAGACAGTCTTGATCAACAATCACGGGCCGACACGGCTGACGGCGCAGCCGACAAGTCTTCCGCTACCCCCTCCCTTGATGCTCAGCCGATCATCGAGAACCGCGAAGTCGACGAGACACCAAATGCTGCCGAGCAGGAGCCCGCCATTGAAGAACTACCTGCGGATGCACCGGGAGCACCGGCTGAAGAAAGGCTGGAGGTTGCAACTACGGACAAGAGAAAGAAAGACAAGAAGAAGAAGAAGAAGAAGCGACAGAGTCTGCTATTGGACGACTCCGGAGCTGATTCTCCCTTGGAGTCTGGCACAGCAGTACCACAGGTTGTTTCAACTGAGAAGGAAACGGCCTCGAAGCCTAAGAGCGGCATGTTGCTTGAGGCACCAGTCGACGAAATTACCGCACAGCCCATTGATGGCTCATCCGACCATTCCACAGCCGAGGTGAATGTGGTCACAGCTGAGAAGTCTGCCGAGCTTCTGGAGTCTTCTAAGCCCATTCCCACTTCTGAAACACCGGCCGGCTTCAACAAGTTTGATGATGTGACTAGTAATCAGTGGGAACTCGATGAGCCTCGCGTGACAACTGAGGACGCTCAGACAGTTGAGCACCCAGCAAAACAAGTCATTGACGATACATATGCTCCCACGGATAGAGCCATTGGACCGATTCAGTCAATCGCTCCCACTACAGCCGAGCTTGTCAGTGGTCAAGGCCTGGTAGAGCCGGTTGTCCAAGATGTTCAAGGAAGTCTTGTCATGGAGAAGCCCGCGGCGCCTGTCCTTGAGATCACGGAGAGCGCTGAGCCAGTTCCTTTCGTCGAGCAAACAGTTCCTGAGACAACTTCTGAGGAGACGAGCCAAGATAATCGTGGCATAGACGATGTGCAGCAAGAGCCCATCATGGAGGAATCTGCCACAAAAAAGTCAAAGAATCACAAGAAGTCCAAAAGACTGTCCTTTGCGGATGGATCGGAAATGCCACCAGAGGAGCAGGCTGCCGCCGACACTCGACCCATGGTTGATAGCAGCACAACTGCCACGGAAACTTCCGCCAACATTGCGGAAACCACTAGCGAAACTGCCACAGACAATACTCGCTCTTTTGAGGAGAACAACCAACAGGAACCCGCGATTCCATCTCCAGAGACCGCCCATGAGCCCGCAGCTGCCGGTGACGATGAGTGGGACGTCCCTGTGACCAAGAAGTCGAAGAAGGGTAAGAAGAGCAAGAAGCAATCCGTCTCTCTCGACCTACAGTCCCCTGTTAGTGCCGCCTTGGACTCGCAGCAAGATTCCGTGATACCCGGGCCCAAGATGGGCAAGTCTGAAGAAGCAGAAGACAAGATTGAGTATTTCCACAACGCACCACGCGACATTACTCGAAGCCCTACCGCATCTCTGCCTCCCGAGCCCGCTGCTGCGGAGTTTGTCACTGAAGGCGTTCACACCACCGACCTTCCCATGTCAAACAAGTCGGTGGGCGTTGATCTTACTCCCGCACAGCAAACCAGCAGAGTCGTCCATGAACTGCCTTTCGACCAGTCCGACAAACGCAAGAAGATGAAGACAAAAGAGTTGTCAAACACCATTCTGCCTGAGCCGATCGTCAGCTCAAGGGAGATCGCCGCTGCGTACATCGATGGCGGACACGAGGCCCCAGCGGAGGAAGTCAGCAGAGCTACAGAACAGCGATCATTGCCGACTCCGGAACCCGATACTCCTCAGGATCAAGGCCCTTCTGGACGCAAGCTGGACGAGGACGCATCGCGGCAGGAGCCAGGCACCTCATCTACCCTCGACATGGCCGCTTCATGCCTTGAACCTGGGAATGATCAGGCGATGGATGAGCCTATGCAGTCAAAGACAGCTGAGGAACAACTCGATTCCGAATCATCAAGAATGGGCATCGCAGCTGGAATGGCAGCAGCCGCCGCTGGAGCTGCCGTCCTCGCGAGCAAGTCTGGCAGCGCCAAGAAGAAGAGCAAGAACTCCAAGCACGAGGACAGGCGTGCGTCACAAGGGGAAGACATGTTCGACGACCCATCTCTGTGGGAAATTGCCGACAGGAAACAAGTTAGCGAGGCTGCAAACACAGATGCTGAGGACTTTTGGGGTGGCGGCGGAGCCGCTGATCACGAACAGATGACCAAGAAGCCCACCGATACGAATACTTTGCAAGACGACAAGTCCGAGTCTGCACAACGACCGTCTAGTCAAGACATGGAGGTACAAAAGACGAACGTTGTCTCTGGTCCTACGTCAAAAGGCTTGAACATCTACTCGGGCCAGCCACAAGACGTTGCCACTCACATAGCGGAGCTCATCACGTCTCCAGCACCACAGGCGTTCGAAGTAGACAACACAAAGGACAAATACAGAGACACCCCGAGCCTTCCGGCACCGTTGAAGGAGAGGGTCCTGGAGGATAATGTTGAGAGCCCGATTCTTGGCCGGGACACGGAAATGGAGGCAGCTGACGGGACGTCCATGAAAAAGAACCAAGAAGAATCACTGAGCTGGGGTGGGAAAACATCCAAGGCAAACACCACCATGGTCAAGGCCATGGACGAAGCCGTCGATCGCGGCTTCGAGGCGGAAACTCGTCGCGACCTGTCAGGCGGCCGTCCACTAAAAAGCCCGGAACGCGGCTTCGAAGTCGGCGGTTTCCGCAGTCCGGTTCCGACTATCCTGCCGCCCGTGCAGGAGGAGGCCCACGAAGGAGCTGAGACAGAGCATCGGCTACTATACAGACCAGCTTCCCGAACGACAACCGGCTCACCAGACCCGACGCGCGACAGTGGTTTCACAACCGGCTCGCCTCACCCCTTCATAAGAAGCGGCTTCGACGAGGAAGAGCGAGACAGCGGCGTCCAGCTTCGAGAGTGGCAAGACCAGATATCGCCGGGCCGGGATGGACAACGAACCCCCGAATTGAAAAGTCACAGAAACGAGAGGCGGAGGTCGCGCGAGTTGGAGAGAGCAAAATCGCCAACGGACAGGGCAACATCAGTGCGATCGCCTTTCGCCGAAGGGGAGACCCGCGACCATCCTCTTTCAAAGACTCCCGTGCTCCGAGAGCCCACTGGGCGGGAACTGACTCCGGATCCACAAAAATACAGAAGGACCGTCAGCCCAGAGCTGGAGAGGAAAAGGTCCAAGTATCAGGACCTGGCATCGGCAGCGCTGGCCGGTGCAGCAATCAGCAGCACCTGCTCCTCACCGCGCAGTACTCCTCCACCAGGCAACCGCAGTGTTTCCGACAGGGTTGCACGGCTGCAGTCGCCAGCGACGACGGAGCCAGTGGCGCGTAGGTCCATATCCAATAGCAGCCTGTCACGGCAGAGACGGGCCATGGGGTCGTCAACACCAGAGCCACTAAAGTTCCGGCCTGAGAGCCCAGGCATCCAGCGGTCAGGCACTGCCACCCCGCCCCTACGCCGGGTCGACAGGCGTGTAAGCGGAGACCTACGATCTCTGAGCCAACGGAGTCAGCTCGACCTCACCAAGGATCCCAAGGACCCGACCAGCTCCTCCAACACCCCCGTCGCCAACGAAGGTCGTGTCCGCACAAGGGACATGGCCGACGTCTTTGTAAGTTGACCCTCCGTTGCTCCTTTCTGCGCACAATTTTTTTTCTGGGTTTTTCTATTCTGGTTCACCTGCAATCGATGACTGTCTGCTACGCTCGCCCACATTGCCAGCCAGCCACCCCAACTCTCACCGACAGTTGACTGACCTGATCGTAGGATGGATTCGGGGAAGGCCGCATCGGTTCTCCCCGATCACCGACCCGACCACACAGCATGCGACGCCGCCAGAGCATGCAAGTCCTCGAGCTCGAGTCTCGCGTCGAGCAATTGATGGCCGAGAACCGGATGCTCGCCGACGCCCGGTCCCACGCAGAATCCCATAACAGCAACAGGGCTTCGGGCATCCTGGCAGAGCGCGATGCCGAAATCGACGTCCTCAAGCAATCGCTCGAATTTCTACAAAAGGAGGTGGCTCGCTTGACCGAGGTCAATGAAGGCCTGAACAGCGCCAATGCCCAACTTGCTGCCCAACACAACGAGCGGTACCGTTCATTGGAGACGCAGCACGCCGACACCTCGCGGCGGTTGGAGGAAGCGCTCACCGAACAGGGCCACTTCCAGGAGTCGCTGCTGCAAAAGGACGCCGAGATTGGTAGGCTGCGCTCCGAGCTCGATGCGGCCAAGGACAAGATCCGGCAGATGCAACGCCAGATCCTTGCCACCAAAGGCGCCGACAGTGACTTCCTCAACGTCAAGGACGTCGACCACTTCGACCACAGGTGTCAGCAGCTCTGCTCTCACGTGCAGCAATGGGTCCTTCGGTTTTCCAAGTTCTCAGACATGCGCTCCTGCCGCATGACGAGCGAAATCAACGACGAGAAGGTCATTGACCGTCTCGACAACGCCATCCTAGATGGCACCGACGTGGACACGTACCTCGCCGACCGCGTCAAGCGCCGGGACGTGTTCATGTCCATGACGATGAACATGATTTGGGAGTTCGTCTTCACCCGATACCTCTTCGGCATGGACCGCGAGCAGCGACAGAAGCTCAAGTCGCTGGAGAAGCTGCTTACTGAGGTCGGCCCCCCGCGGGCCGTCCGACAATGGCGCGCAGTCACCCTGACGCTCCTCTCCAAGCGGCCCAGCTTCAAGCACCAGCGCGACCTCGACACCGAGGCCGTGGTTCAGGCCATCTTCCAGACGCTGTCCAAGGTCCTCCCTCCCCCATCCAACCTGGAGGACCAGATCCAGTCACAGCTACGCCGCGTGATGCGAGAGGCCGTCGACCTCTCCATCGAGATGCGCACCCAGCGTGCCGAGTACATGATGCTCCCGCCGTTGCAGCCCGAGTACGACGCCGACGGCGAGCTCGCCGACACAGTCACCTTCAACGCGGCGCTGATGAACGAGCGCAGCGCCGACAAGTCAGTGACCAACGAGGTCCTTGAGGCCCAGAACGCCGTCGTCCGGATTGTCCTCTTCCCCCTCGTCGTCAAGAAGGGCGACGACGGCGGCAACAACGACGACGAGATTGTCGTCTGCCCCGCCCAGGTACTGGTGGCTCGGCCCAAGGGCGGCAAGGCGGTCCGTCTCTTCACGCCCGGGAGCGACGCCGGCGGTGCGTCAATCAGCGGGCAGACGGCCGCCATGCACAGCGACATCAGCATGGGGACTTTCCTACCCGAACAGGCTTCCAACCGGTGATGATCTACACACAGACGCTACATTCACACATGCACACGTACACTTACACACACATACAAGAAAGTAATGCAGGCGATCGTAGGGAGGCAGATGTAAGAAGAGAAGATTTGCCCGTGGAATTCAGAAAGGGAAACGGGGCTGTGATATTGAGCGTCGGCATGGGATACCAAAACAAAAGACAGACCAGTTACGAAGTTTACGAACACGCATTTCCAGGCTTTTTTGATGGATGAGGGAGGAGGAGGGATACCTGGTTTCTTTTTCTTTTTCACCATTTCTTTCGGTGCACGACGATACCTGGTTGGATTTGACTGTCTCGTTTCCCACACAAAACTTATTTCTTATTTGTAATTTTCATCACACACACACATATATATTTCGTTACGTTCTGACCACTTCCGAGGGTCTGGCTGAAGACACTTTAACGAAGCACACGGCCTTACACGACCTTGTTCTGTCTCTGCTCTTGGGGTGAACCGGAACCAAAGGCTTTTTTCTTTTTTTTTTTGGGCACAATCGATGATGCACTCGCTGTAAGCACGGATTAAGACGCGTCGCACAAATACACCTTTTGCACTACAAGACAACGCATCAACGTCGTTGTCGCCAGCTTATACGGTGAATTCGCCTCGTGCTTCCTACGTCTCAAACCAACTAGTCACACAACCACTGCGAGTTGCCGAATATGCCATCCATCCCTCAGAGTTTCATTTCTCTAGTCACAGGTATTATTCTTTTCTTCTTTTGTCTTCGAAACTGCCATCTCCACATGAACATACAACATACAATAAATGGTCTTTCCCTGCCCGACATAATTCTCGGCCCAGTCGCCTTACATATATACTAAACATATCAACATGTGGCCATGGTTGCAAGCCTGATTGCCGCTGCCACAAAATTATGCAGGCCGGCGGTGCCTAGCAAAGCTCAATTGTACAAAAAAAAGCATACAGAGGTCAGCCAGCTGCACACCAAGCGATCATCGCTGTACCCAATTGAATCCGTTGATCAACCCAAGGGATGGGTCGTTGAAGCCGGAAATGTTGAGTTCGCCCGTGTTTGGGTCGTGGGGGAACAAGTTGTTGATTATGTCCTGGTTGATGCGGTCAGTCTTTGCCAACTTGCTCGCACTTGGAAACGAGGCAAACTCACCCAGTCAACACCCTCAAGAGGGTTCATCATGTTCACAGGCTGCGAGGGTCTATGTCCGCCAACGCTGGCACCGTCGCTCATACTCTCTGGGCTGTCGGCGTTCACGGGAGGCATACTCCAGATAGCCTCGCCATTGGAGACGCCCGCGAAGACAATTCCCGGAGGCGGGACAGCCATCTGCGCATTCGGCGATGACATTCCCGGGGGCGTCATAACGCTCATTTGGGGCGGGCCCTGTTGCATGACATTACCCATATTTGATTCAGGCTTGAAGCCCATCTGCACGTCCTGGGCATTGTATTGCTGAGACGGCGGTTGCATCCCGGCGTTCACATGCTTGGCTCCTACGGCGTTCCTGCTTGGCGCTGCCCGTGAGGTGCCTGTCGGCGCGCGCATCTTGCGCATGCTTTGGTATGTCTGCATCTTACCCATAATCTCGCCCAGGATTTGCAGGCCTTTGATCTCGGGTGGCAGCGTCCGGTCTGTGTTGAAGACGTAATCTAAACAGGCCCAGATGCGGTGAGCTTCCTGGTTTTGTGGTCGATAGTATATCTCCGTCGCCAAGAGTAAGGCGATTTGAAACTGTTGATAAGCGCCGAGATACCACGACCAGTCATGGAACAATGGATCGTTCTCAAGTTGTATAGATATCTCAATGATCATGATACCGGATGTGATCAAGAGGTTGTTCAGTCGATGCGTCATGGGGCTGTTGGCATTGGCGTGGTAGGGGTGGAGGATCATGGCATGAAGGCGGTAGAGAAGCAGGTTCATCACCAGCTTGGCATACCGTTGGATTGGCACCGTGACGTCGAGGAAATGGTCGTACTTTTCAACCATCCGCCGTCTGAAATTCTCAATCTTTGTGAGAACGGCAGTCAGGGTGGTTCGCCGGCTCTCGAGCCTGCGGCGGTCTAGCCAGATTATCCGCATCATCTCGTTGCATTCAAAGCGGATGAGAGATGGCAATGTCGAGGTGAAATGCTCGGCAGGCTCGGGGGGTGGACCAGCGGCGTAAAGCTCGTCTTCTTCACAGTTAAGCGGCAGCTTGGTGTCGTAGTCTTCTCGCCTAATGGCTGGTCTCGGTCCTTGCGCTTCGCAAGTCCGAATGTCGAGGAAGCACAGTTGGTGCCAGATGAGTCTTCGAACGTGGGTGTCCAAAGGGTTCAGCCCGTACGTCTCTCCATCTCTATGCAGGCCCATGCACTCGGCCATCCTCACGGCAGCGCCTACGAGAACGGAGTGAGCCCGAGACACCTCGGCTCTGCAGAGGGGAAGCTGCATCCAACGTCAGCAACAGCTATACGCGCGGTAAAGGGCTATGGGACGTACCATGTACATGATGAAGGCCTGCATAGTCTCGACTCTCGTCGTGCGGAGGAAATTGGCCTTTCCCAGAGCCCGTTCAGTATCAGCCTTCATCCGCTCAATCAGATTGGCTCTGGTGACACCAAACAGTTCCCTGACCGTGGGGTCATCCATGCTGACGGCGGCACTGAACCATGCCGCAAACATTATGGCCTGTATAGAGGCGCGAGGCTCAATGTTGCTGTATACGTCATCCCAGAAATTGCGGTATTCATTCTCAAATGATGGCCGGTGAACACAGCGCGCAACTGGATGAACCGCTTGGAAATACTGCTGGATGAGACGGTCTGCGGCTTCTTTCTGGGGCAGCCTCCTGTCGAGGGACAGATCTTCGGATGAGTGGCCGAAGAAGAAGCCACTCGAAGGCGGAATGTAAGATTCGCCTGGCCTCAAAAAATCGGGGATTGAGTCGTTGGAACTTCCGCTCACGACGGACATGGCATCCATGCCGGGGGGTGGGCCGGCGTAACCGGGATACCCAGGTGGCGGTCCACCACGGGGCGGCCCGCCTCGCCCGGCCCCGCCCATGCCCCTACCGCCCATCATACTCATCATTCCGCCCATGCCACCCATCGGGCCACCAGGAGGCGGCCCCGAAGGACCCCCTGCACCAGAAATGCCGGCAGAGATCTGGTTACTGCGTTAGAAGGCTGTCGGTACCAATGGGAGGCGTCCTTTCTCTGCGGAATCCACAAAGTCAAATACATACCTCTTCGGCTATCCTTGGTCTAGACAGGCCGCCAATTCGTTCCGTGATACGCATACGGCCAACCTGGACTCCCAGATCAATGAGGTCGTCAGTTCCGTCAGCGTCCTCTTCGTACGTTACATCAAGTGCTGTCATATCGGTGGGCTCCAGATCCTGTTCGTCGGCAAAGGTGTCCTCGACGTCATCGGCGAGGATAGCTTGCTGCATGGCAGCGCGGGACGTGGTCTTGGCGACATCGCGCTCCAACTGTCGCTCGAGGGAGCCGACCTTCTCCTTGATCTCTGTCAGGCGCAATTGGCTTGCCTCGTCAAGCTTGGGGCTAAGGTAGATGCAATCGCGGGAGAACTTCATGCAATTGACGCATGGCTGGGACTTGTTACACTTGAGCTTGCGTCGGCGGCACTCGAGGCAAGATGTGATCATGCGCATCCGCCTGCGGATGGGTTTGGGAGCGGGACTAGAAGCCCCCGAGACTGAAGCGGCCGGGGAAGAAGGACGGGCGAGCGGACCATTCCTAGCTTGCGGCAAGGACGAAGGCGCTGATCCAGGCGAGTGGCCACCGGGCATGAGGTCCGAGTTTGGCAGAACGCGCGGGCTCGTCATGGAGGGCCCTTGTGCGGGCGGGCTCACAGTGTTCATCGAGTAGTACTGTGGCTGTCCGTGGGGTGAATGCGTCGGCGTCTGTAAGTGCGAGTGAGCGTGATGGTAGGCGGCTTGTGTATGGTCGACGGGTTGGGCCGAGTAGACGGTACCACCACCGCTGACGGCGCCAGCAGCGACAGCGGCAGCATGACGTGCAGCGGAAGAATAATGGGCTGAATTCATTTGATGGTTGGTTGTTGAGCGGCGTCAGATCTCGGATTTCTTGTCAAAGGCCGAGCGTCTGGAAAAGGAGGGTGATATGAATGACTGGTGAGTTTGGAAAGGAAGGAAACACGGCAGTCATTCGTCGGTGACAATCGTTGGTGCGATGCCAAATAAGATGTAGACTGGGAACAGTCGAAGATAACCTAGGCCTTCCGGGGGGGGTTACGGACGTAAAAAAGGGACGTGGTCTGTTGTAGGTACAGGATTGGGAGCTGCTGGTGGCCGGGATATACTATGTACTTTGTATGTCAGAACGTCGGGCTGGGCATGCAGGAGAGTTGATTTTAGTGTGGTGTCCCTGGTCTGGCTTCTGGTGTAGTGTGGTGGTGGTGGTGGTGGAGGAAGAGGAGAAGGGCAATCCTTGATAGGAAGAGAAGGTTGTGGAGGGTGGACAGGTCGGGTGTGGGGGCATACGCATGCCTATCTATCAAAGTGACGCTGCACCCGTTCGAATTTCCTCTCGTAGGCCGGTAGTCTGTAGATGTGTGGCTCGGGTTGGTTTTTTGACTTTTTCTTTACGATGTAATCCAACAACGGAGATAAGGTGAAAGGAGAGAAAGAGAGACGGGGGGGGGGGGTATCGGGGGCCCTGACAAGAAAGAGACGAACGGGGGAGTAGCTTAGGGGGGGGGTTGATCGAGGAGAAGAGGCACACACGTTTGTTTGGCAAGAAAGCATAAGAAGGGACGACAAAAGACGAAACGAATTAAGCGTGTATCCCGCCCGTACTCAGCACATGCACTTACTTTAGTTGAGGTACCTTAACAAGCCTTGGAGGGGCAGATGGTGTGTGGGGCAGGAAGGAGGAGCAGAAAGCAGGCGGCCCAGACCGAGGTTGCCATAATGCTCGCGAAGTACATATGGGCTACAATACATACTTGGGCAGGAGGTGGAAGCCCTTCACGCCTTCCCGCTCGCCATGCCCAAGTGGCAAGCGCCATGCCATGCGATGCTATGCTATGCGTGGCCAACGGAGAAGGCGAGGCCCTCGGCCGGCCGCCGATAAACTACGCGTACCTACTGCACGTACGTAGTGGTGGGCAAAAGGGATCCGCCGCAGGTACCGGATACTTCCGGATGCGGAGGGGTGTCAAAGTCTGGCACCCCGGGCTTCTTTCTCTCTGCCCAAGACACACCTCCACGAACGGAATAAATAGCCCTCATTTGCAACATCACGCAGCAGCCCGCCACAGCCCTGGCGCCGCCTTTCGTTCATCTCTGGCCGACAACCCCTCTGCCTCGAATCCTTCCACCATGTTCGCTACATTACCTACCCCGTCGTCATGGTCGTACAAGCCGAGCTGATCCGGGCTGGGTTGCGTTGGCTTGTCTTATCCAGACACCGTTTCTCAGTTGTCGTGCCATGTCGTACCACGCTGCATCCTTTCCCATCCCGTCTTGGGAGGTAGGGGAGGCCTTGGTCTTGTGCATGTGCTTGGATCAAGGGAAAGAAAGCAAACAGGAATAAAGTCCCACCAACTTCACCTGCAGGGTTCCTTTGCGGTTAGGGTTTATTGGTGGCTAGTAGCCGGTGCCGCGCGCATCATATGTAGAATGCAAATAGTCAAACGCAGTGCTGCCCCCCCTCCCCACTCCAACGCGTCACGTCAAGGTCATGTCAAGGTCATTTCAGTACTGGGCTAATGCCGCCTCAACGGGGGGCTGTTGCAAGGTGTCGGTCGACTGAGGAGTCATCTGAGGTTAGTACCAATGTACAGTTTGCAAGGCCGTCTCTCTCACAGATACACAACGGTAGTCCAAACATTGGTGTCATCGACTGCCTGGCCTCTGACTGGCCCATGTGCCTCCCATCATCTTTTCTTTTTTGCTGCTCATCTTTCCTGCACGTAATTCCTAATTCCAAAGACGAGATGGAAGGGGAATGGCCGCTTGGCAATCCGCCTAGACTGAGCAGTTCCTGAGCTGCAGCAAGAGCCTACGTGTACCCCTGTCCTCGCCTTCCGCCCCCTCCACCGCCATTACCACTTGATGGACCAAAATATCTACTACCATATCCAAAAATGCTACGATGCAGTCAAGACATGAGATGGTCCGAGTCCCGTTATTCGGCGAACCTTGCCGATGCGACCCCGCCTCCGTTTATTTTTGGCAGCTATGTTTCTCTGCACGAGGAACTCGGCAGGGTCAGCGATGGACGGCGGCCCGCCTCTGTCATCGGACTTCGATGCATTCCCAAGCACCACGAAGTGATAGCCTCCAATGGCAACGCCGAGTCACAACAAACAACGATCCAAAAGCACATCCCAGCAGGTTATCATCTCGTTTCCACAACCCGACTTTGTCGTATTGCCATCGACTATGCGAGTTCGTGGCTTTTCATGCATCCTGTTTCGTCTCCTGCTTCTCCTGCCCAATGCGTCTAACGCGGTCTAATGTAGGTACACAACACGCACGGCATTACCTACACGCTTTCCCTCACCCACTCCCTTTCTTCACATCCATAGTGCCTCAAAATGTGAGGTGCTGTCATTGGCCCGGTTCTCCCGCGACCTAATGGCCGCAAATGAGGGGTGGTCTCTCTCCGGGATGATCGCCTGCCGCCAACAAAGCGACAGAACCCCTGCCCCCCATGATTCTCCTCGGCCGTCCGCGACATCTAGCAACACGTGGAGTCGTTGGGCAGCGAAACATCCAACCCAGGCTACTACGTCTCCTGACAGTCTTGAGAACCGAGAAGGCCATGTCTCATCAGGTCGCGGCGGGCAGACAAAGAGCAATTCGATAAGTCTTCCGAGAGAATGACACCCGGCTCGGACGCATGCGGCCTGGATTGGCTTCACTTTGTCACCTCACCTCACCTCACCTTTGGACGCGGCCGAGATCAAAATTGTAAATCAGTTTGGATGTGGATGTGTAGGAATCCCGCGGCGTCTTCTCCGCTGGGCCCCTCCTCCCACCATCCTTGTGGCAAAGACGAGAGACAAAAGGGCACCCGTCGCGGATTAGAAGCAGGCATCTGCCCCATTTCAGACCTCCATTGGCGGTCCTGGGTCTCCCCGATTCATGCCCGCTCGATTTTGTGATCTCTGCATCTCTAGCGCCCCTTGAGAATCACCAATGATCAACCCCCCCTTCCGTCCTTCCTCTCTCTCCCTTCAGGCACACAAAACACCACAGGCGCCGCTAGAGGTCGATGCCCCAGGCCTCATGTCTCACCATCTCACAATCGATTTTCACTTTCCTTTCACTGCTTGACCAAAGGATGCTATGGATTTATTTTGTGTGTGTCCCATTCTCTAACGAGACCCGCTCCGTTCACCTTGGAGCCCGCTCATCGGCTTGACGCATCAATGCCGCATACAGGTCCCCGTTGGCTCTTCTCCACCGCTGCAGCATTTTGGCGACGGCCCGTCGCTCCTTGGGCCCCCGATATCGTTCCACGATATCTATGAGATAGAGCAGACGACGCGTCCGCCCAAATTCACCCCTCTTGAGCTCCCTCGTGGCAACCTTCAACACCGCCACAAGGGGTTTTTGTGACAGCGCGATGTTGTGCGCGCGGAGCCAACTCATGCATCGGCACACATGATGTATTGTCAGAGCGTCCGTCAAATGATGCGTCTGCGAGAACCACAATGCCATGTCCTCCATCAACCTCGCCCTCCTCCTTATGAGCATCGCTTGCTGCAGTGGATTACTCAAGGTCGTCCAGACGCCAAAGTCGACTACCCTCCAGATGACAGCGGTGCTGATAGAATCGTCTTCGATCATGGACTTGATATAGTCTGTAGACCAGTCCGCCCAGTTCCACTGCTCCTCGAACCTGAATTTCAACTTGGTCGCGTGTGTGTCCAGGAGTATAAACAGCTCGAGAGCGGTCTTGTGGTCGCGACTGGCCATGGCGAGATTCTTGAACGGCAGAATCGGTAGCTTATTCCTGGCCTCGCAGTAGCGTTGCAGTGAAGTCATAAGCTCCCTCTCACGGCCCAACCGTCTCAACGCCCTAAACAAGCTCATCAGGAGCGCCACACGTCGGTTGTCCCTGTCACCTCCCGGCTCCAGACTGCAAATGTGGGTGACCAGCGACGCAAAATTCAAATCTGCGCGGCGAGAAGAATCGCGATTCCACAACGCCTCAATCGCCTTGTGCTTCCACAGGTACCCGCGGCTAGTCCATTGCTGGATGAGGAGTCGGCTGAGATCTCGGCTGACGCTGAGCGCTTTGCGGTCAAAGTAGGCAGACCTGACGCATGCGTCCAAAAGGTAGTTAGTGTCAACATGCGGCATGTGGGCCAAGGCTTGCAACCAAAGGAAGCGAACCTTGCGGCGGTGCTCCTCCTCAAAGGCCGCCGAACCTTCATAGACCGCAGTTTCCATCTCCTCAAGTAGCATACCATGGTCGGTGGACGACAGACGGTGGAGCGCAGCGCCAATATCCGCCGCCCGTCGGCTCTCCGGCGAATGACACACAGCTAGTGTTTGCACTGCCGCAATTATACTCTCTTGGACATCGTCGACGTAATCGAGGGGTATCGCATCTAGGGTAGCCTTGAATAGAATAGTCGTCGCGTCATTGGCAGGCAACTGGGAGGTCTGATGCAACACAAGGTTCCAAAGCCTCGCGTCAAACTCTGACGGGCCCAAAACCTTGGAAGATGCGATTCCATTGACAACGGCCGAAAGAAACATCTCAATGGAAGCATTGACCACTTCGCCGTCGACACCTGTGCCGATCAAGGATGACGGAAAGGTCGATACGGCCACGTCCACCACCTCGGGATCCAGTTTGCCCAATTCGAGGTCATGTTGTAAGCCCCCGATAAATTTGAAATACGCCGCATCGATCGCGTTCGAGGTGGAAGCCGTAACGGCGGCTCGGGCTTTCGAGAGTTGATTGTGGAACTCAATTTCAGGCTGGCTCTCGACCTTCGTTGTGTCGGACTCCTCCTCTTTTGGCTCAACCATGTTCGTCCACCACTGCGAGAGTTTCCATGGCACGAATTGGCGTTGCTGGCTTTGCAGGACCCTGTTCTCTTCCGATGACCGTTGTGTTGGCGGCTGCCATGTCCACTGCCTCAAATCAGGTGAAAAATCGATGGCCCAAGAAGGTAGCGTCGGCTGGGTGTTCATGTGCAGGTCCGTCATCTTCCTCTTGCCCAGCCGTCTTCTGCTTTCCAGCGGGCCGGGTGCGGAGCTCGACTTCCGCCTCGCGACTCGTGATACATGACAATAGCGCTCGAATGCACTCGCCAGCATGCCTTCCGTGATCCATAGGTTGTCCAGTGGCGCCCGTATCTGTTGCTGGACTGCTCGGCAGCAGCGCGCGGCAGGTCGTGACGGCGGCATCGGGAGCCGATCGTGAAGGCGGTCGGTCGAATGGCAACCCGGTCGAGAAGTGATCAATCATCCGCGACACTAGCCTATGCCATTGTCCGCTGAAGTGTCGAACCTTGCAATGTCTAGTTGGACCGCGGTTGTTGATTGCCAATTGGCTCGGGTTGATTTGATGGGAGGCGCCTAGATTGCTGTTTGGCGATGAAGCGACAATTAGGAAGGTCGAGAAGAGCTTTGGGATTGCAGGGCCCACTTTTTGCTTCGTCAAGCCTCATAGTGTGGCTGGTGCCAAGCTCCGGACCGGCTACTACTAAAGCGACAGAGGAAGCTTGCAACCACCAATGACGGACGGGGAAGCTTTGGCGGGGTTTCCAGCAGGCGAGCCGCGGGGCATCCTGCATTTGTGTCTTCCACACGTACCGGCACCTCCAGCATCGGCATTTTACAACATATTTTCACAGTAGGCCGACAAGATGGAGTTGACATTTGAGCCATTGAAGAACGACCTGCTCCTGCGGGCGGCAAGAGGTATGCCTCGTTTCCATATTCTATGAGCCTCAAACGTTGCACCAGCCCTGTACACATGCTAACATCAGCCCAGGCGAGACGGTCGAGCGCCCGCCATGCTGGATCATGCGTCAAGGTAATGATCCTACCTCCCTTTTGATCCAATGAATGGGACATGAACACAAGAACAGTCTCCTGACATATTGCTTCGCCACCTCATAACAGCCGGCCGCTACCTCCCCGAATACCACGAGGCCAAGGGCAACCGCGACTTCTTCGCCTGCTGCCGTGACCCCGAGGTCGCCAGCACCCTCACCCTGCAGCCCATCGAGCGCTTCGCCGGCCTCCTCGATGCCGCCATCATCTTCTCCGATATCCTGGTCGTGCCCCAGGCCCTCGGCATGACGGTCGAGATGGTCGACAAGAAGGGCCCTCACTTCCCCGACCCGCTCAGCGCCCCCGACGACGGGCAGTATGAAAAGGTCCTGGGCAAATCCGTTGACGTGGCCGTCGAGCTCGACTATGTCTACAAGGCCATCACCCTCACCCGCAAGAAGCTCGCCGGCCGCGTGCCCCTCATCGGCTTCTGCGGCGCTCCCTGGACCCTATTCTGCTACATGGTCGAGGGTGGCGGCACCAAGCTCTTCATGCAGAGCAAGAGGTGGATCTACCGTCACCCCGAGGAGTCCAAGAAGCTCCTACAAAAGATCGCAGAGGTCTGCGTCGAGTACCTCGCTCTGCAGGTCAAGGCCGGCGCCCAGCTCGTCATGGTCTTCGACTCGTGGGCCGGCGAGCTCGGGCCCGAGGCCTTCAAGGAATTCAGCGAGCCGTACCTGGCGTACATTTCCGCCAACCTGCCCAAGAAGCTCGCCGAGATGAACCTCGAGCGCGTGCCCATGACGGTGTTTCCCAAGGGCGCCTGGCACGCCCTGGACTCCGTCATTGACATTGGCTACGACGTCGTCGGCCTTGACTGGCTCCAGGACCCGGCCGACGCTGTCAAGATCCGCGGCGACAGGCGCATCACCTTCCAGGGCAATGCCGACCCAGGTGTCTTGTACGGCACCCACGAGGCCATCACGAAGGCTGTTGAGGTGATGGTTAAGGGTTTCGGCGGTGGCAAGAAGGGCTGGATTGCCAACCTTGGTCACGGTAGGTCCATGCGTCCTTTTCCCATCCGGATGCGAGACATGAGCGATTTTGGCTGACATTCCATTAGGAATTACCCCCGGTGTCAACCCCGAGGACCTCAGGTTTTACCTGTCGGAGATTCACCGCTTGGCAGGCAACTAGGTAGGGAGACAACCGATTGTCTGGGTTTGAAGTGTAGGACTACGGGGTCGTGAAAAGGGCATGCATCGTCGGATGCCGACGGAACATCCAGAGAGGCGCATCAAAAAAGGAGAGAAATGAGGTGACATGGTCTCGGAAACTTCTCAGTGTCTTGCTAGAGACGCATCTCAACGTTGACAAGCCTGCCGGGTGGAATTCCCCAGCACCAATGAAAATAGTGAAACCCCATTGAGAAAGATGGATAGTTCCACCATGCGGACAAACACTCTGCAGGCCCCATGTCTTGAACACCGGTTCAGACCTGGCTGGTGAAGAGCATCACCACGTCTGTGTACTGGGCCCGAGCGAAACCTTGCGAACGTGGATGGTTTGAAGAGTTGATGGATTCCATTATGTACTTTTCCCTTGCCCGTCGTAGCCCTTATATCGTCAAATATGGTATCAGTAACTTTTTTTTATATCGTTTCCAACGTTTTCGACCACGCTTCCAAAAAAACGCCGTAGGGCAATCCCAGCCGTCTGTCACCAAAGCCTCGGTGACACATCGGTTCCCTAGTCCATACCGCCTCAAAAAAAGAAGAAAGAAGAAGAAATGCACAAGCCGCACAGCTCCAGATGGCCGTCTCATAAGAGTCTCAAGAACCGGCGTAGTAGCAGGTCAGGTGCCGGGTCCAGGAGTGTATGGAGTATCGGCATGAGTTATTTCCGGAGGGGTTCAGGCAACAGCAAGAGAGATCTCAAGCCTTCTTGGTCAGGTTGTTGAGCCACTGCTTGCCCTTGGCGGCAAGGCCGTTGCCCTTGTCCTCGGGGGACGGGCTCTTGCCGAGCGCAGGCTGCTCGTCGTCGTCGACGGTGCCCGCACCCTCGGCGCCGGCTTTGCGAGCGGCTGCCTCTTCCTCGGGGGAGCCCTTGAAGACGTTGGCCCCTCCCCTGCCATAGTGGGTTGCGCCGCCACTGTTGCGCCGGGGAACACTGCGGTAGGGAAGAGTGGTTAGATTCGTGATTTTCGCGCGCCTCGCCGTCCGCGCCCGAGAAGGGATGGTGAAAAACTCACGCCTCGACGTCTTGGCGAAGACGAGTCTCATAGGGATCGGAGTTTTTGGCCATATTTCCCGATCCTCCCCTCCCTGTCGTAACGACCGAGGTCTTGAGGGTTGGCGTTTCGAGGTCCTTTGGGGTGATTTTGGGCGAGTTCTCCGTCATGTTACCGGCGCCACCTCGGCCACTGGAAGCAAGCATTGTAACTTTTTTTGTCGGTTAATCGTCCGAGTGTAGGCTTTTATCTCAAGTCCGTGAGAGAACTTGGTTGTGTAATCGTCGCCAGTCCAAAGTTAGAGTCGGGAGGCAAGCGTGAGGTGAGAGAAAGAACACGGGGTGTGGTCCGGTCTTATGCGCAACCGAGGGAACGCGCGGCTGGGTCAAGCAGGCAGAATAGGCTGGAAAATACGAAAAAGAAAAAAGAAACAAGAAACCCCAACTCGGAAGAGTGAGTGGTGGCTGTTGTTCTGGGCTCTTTGGTCTGAAGTGTCTCCGGTGTTGTGGTTGTGAGTCAAGCTTTGGTGAACAGTAGACGAAGGTTGCAGTCAGGAAGCAGATGGGACAAAGGGCTTAAATAGGAAACCGTAAAAGAGGCACAGACAGCAACCGTCCGTCTTTGCTTTAAGCTACAGCTTCTGGGAGCAAGGATGGAGGGTGTGGGATTGGATATGATGTGGCCGCAAGCAGCTATTGCACGACCTCTCCCAAGCACGGCGGCGCGAGTCGATCCTTGGCCCGACCTGACCTGACGTAGTGTAGTGTCGGGTGCGCGCCATCGAAAGTGATCACAAGGCCAGGCAGAGCTTTTCATTCTTATTTTTATTTTCTCACTAGACTCTTGGCTCCTGCCTTTTTCTCTTCTCCACATACGCGCCGTCGGGGGGCCCAGGGACTGACCGAAGCTGGGCCTTACATCAGGTTTGCGGATGTGCATGTGGGCTTTCCAACTTTTTTTTTCTCCTTCTCTTTTATAGTGGATACCTACGCTACACCTTAAATACCTAGTTACCAACTTATTGCGCTCTAACCGCACCGACTCGCACTTGATCTGGCAAGAGAGAAAGGGACGTAAGGAAAAAGAAGAAGAACAAACCGAGTCCACCCCCCGTTGTGTCGGGAACTTCGAGGCGTCGTGGCAACGTTGCAACTCTGTTTGGGGAAAAGCCGTTGGGGGAGGGCGGGCTCCATTAAGAAACGTAATGAAAACCTGAGATCCAGTGGAAAACACCACATTTTTCCTTCCCTTTCCTTCCAGGTCACCCCCTCCCTCAAGGTGCCTGACCGGCCCTTGTCTGGGATAGGCAAGGTTCAAGATGGTGCCATTCCCTGGCGCTGGTGTCACTTGATCGAAATCTTCCATCCTTTTCCGTTCTGGCCCATGACAAACGCACGGAAGAGAAGGGGAAGAGGGCAATGGATTTCGCCATCGGCGATTAAGCAATGCCGGTTCACTGCCTTGTCTTCTTCCCCATTGGATAACTGTCAAGAGAAAGCGTAGAATTTCGGTGTGAAGGGAATTGGACCAAGGCGAGAAACGACCGCTAGGGCGAGGCCGGCTCAACCATCAATCGACGTCGACTGTCGAACTGGTGTGTAGTCGGCGGTCTGGATCCTGAGCGGCGAATGGCAAGGCGACGGTCTACCCCGGATTGTCTGCTTGCTTTTCTCAACCGTGCAGGGGGGGACCCCTCGGCCACGGCTTGGTCCGATGAGCTTGTGACCTCGCCGGAATGAAATCAAGACCACATGCTAAAAGCCCGCGTCTGCACTTTGGACAGTCCGAGTCCTTCCCTTCTGAAACTAGATATTTTGTTCCAAGGCAGCAAAAACCCTCAAGCGCGACTTGGTGTTGCCCCCCTATCTGGGCAAGGATAACCTGCTCCCAGCTACAAGCATGTTAACACACATTCCTGGCCCTAATCCTACCCCGAATCCTATCACTAACCCTACCTCTATACAGATTGAAGGGAATTGGGATTAGTGAGGGAAAAGTGGGACAAAATTTGCGATTATATATGGGAGGGGGCAGGATAGCAACAGTTGGGGGTACTCCCTCCCCCATTGTTTCTGAGACTTTGTCTATGTTACCCCCTCAGCCAGCCCCTCCCGCCGTTCTCGGCCCTGTCCAAGCCATGCTCAACTCCCCTGCGATCTGCACCCGTTCCGATGGTTGATCATGAGTGTGGGCGGGTGGATGCCGGTGACGCGCATCCGATCGACTTCTTGTTGGATTTCATTTGACGCTGCTACAAACACCCTCCCGATACGTTCGAAGCTAAGGCAAACATTGTGCCAACCGACATGCGCCGCCGTCTCCCGCTCCCGTTGACAACACGCACACAAAAACGGCCCAAGGCCGGACCGCCACAATCATATGAGACCGGCGCGAGTCTTGTCTCAGTCGCTGGCCTTGTCCGTGGTCGATGCGCCTATGAAGACTAGAGAGGTGGAACGTTTTAGCAGCCACAGCGTCCGCGCATCATCATGGATGCCATTCAGATAAAACACGTAACCACGGCCAGCAATGATCATGTCCAGCGGCATAACAGTCCTTCTAGGGTCGGGCCCGGTGCCGGTCAGAGGCAAAGAATCGACATCCTCCTCTCGCCTTAAGACCGTTGCATTCGGGGCACAGGAAGGCCTCCTTGACCATGGCGAGCATGTCAGCTCCCAGGGATAGATCCTCTTGAGGCTCGCCTCGACCAAGGCCCTGCGGGACGCGCGGATGCCGGTGGTGTCTCCGGACGAGCTCGCACAGGGCCGTTCTCAACCATTACCGGACGCCGGAAGCCAAAGTTAGCGTTCCGAATTGCATTGAGAGCATCCTCGTGCGTGGTGGGGAGTTATCCCGGGGAAGAGACGGGAAATCTTCGAGTTCCGGTAGAAGGACTTGTTGGTCCATTTTCTGAAGACCGGCATGTCTTCTGCTGGACCCTGACGTCCTTCGTGGTATTGATATAGAAAAGGTATCTTACCCCCTCATCAATCTCGCCTCTGTAGTCAGTCAAAAAGGACGACCCAACTTAAGCGCTGCCGTTTGGGAAAGTCCCGCACGGAGTTGGCAATACTGGCTGTGCAAGTGTAGTCGTCTGCGGCCTTGGGATGTACTGATTGACTTGTGATATTGTTATAGACCCACCTGCTGCCTTCGTCGTCTGCCTCCGTTGCCTCTTCGATAATGGAGACATCAGGCAGGACACCGATCCCGCCATAGAAGTCGCGGCGGGCCGCAGTATAAGCTCGGCTGACCCGTTGTCGCCTTTCGGGGTCGTGATGCAACACCTTCATATATGTCCCTCTGCTTGCAAGTTTAGGCCAGGTAGCAGTACGGCCCAGACTCCTTGGCGGGCATGCCGTGGATGATGCCGTCGTGAATGATGGATGAGGCGGCTTCTCAAACGTCGGTACCATAAAGGTGTGCAGGGTGGGTGACGTCTGCCATCTCATCTTTAGATGAATGGCGGCCTGGATATAATCATCCATCTGAGCTGGCCTCGATGGGTTCTATAAACCCCCCTACTGCGTAGACTTTGCTTTTATTTCGTCGGTTCTCCGCAGACGGTTAGTAGCGCGTTGTGCAGACCCAGCGAGACCCAAGTCAACGTGAACGGGCGAGTTCGGGCGGGCGAGGCGAATTTCACCACGCCTTCCTGTGGTAGCATAAAATAGCGCAATACTTCCTGGCATACATAGAGACAGAGAGCTGGGTTGGGCAACGCAACCACACTTCAGAGCAGATCGACCTAGCCGGCAGCCCTGAAGAAGCCGCCGTCTGGCATGGCCGGAACAGACTCGTCGACTTGTCCCGGCTTCACTAGCATTCGAGACCTGTACTTTGCATCAAGTTAATGACGCTCCCATAAACATATATGTACCAGCCCCTGTGATATCGATGCCGAGTGTCTATCGGTCCATCAAAGCGCGGCCGTGCGTGAGGTCACACAACCTGATGACGCGGCGCCCTCTGTCACCGCAGAAGATTCATTGGTGTTTTGAGGACTATCAACCTGGGTCTATTGGGTTGCGCAGCGTCGCATGCATGGCAGACCGACATGACCGATCAGCTCTGCTCTCTAGAAACTACCGCTGGCCGGCCGAGAGACTTGCGTATCGAAAATCAAGAGCTCCGGGGGAAGTGGCAGAGACAGGCATGGCAGAGTACGACTCCGCGCCTGCGCTTTATTCGTATTTGGCGCCACCTCGGCAACAACAAGATGGAAAGCGATGCTAGATTTGCAAGAGATGGAGGGTGGACTTGGATGTATTGGAAATCAGCGTACATCTACACCTACTAGTAGTTAACAAAGCTGCAGATCATGCAGAACAGCATGCCAAAGCATGGGCAGTCTGGCCATCCCTGGACGAGAGCTCGGGAGCACATGAACAAGGCAGAAGAAAATTCAAAGTCAGCATCCGACAAAAAACGGCTCCCGAGCGTGGCTATACACGGGTTGAGCTGGCAAGGCCGGGTAAACGCACACCAGGACAGACTTCATTTCCAGAGTCGACCAAAGAAGGCATGGGGCCCGGTGGAGCTCGCTCAGTGGATGGGCAAGAATAGCGGGTGGAGATGGTGCAATTGCCGACGATGAGGGTTGCGTTGAGGGTTGGACTCTGTACCATCGGGAGATGAGGGCTTTCCACGGCATAACATCAGAGCCACCCACGCAAACAAGTCCGAGCCAGACAGTTTGCCGGGGCAAAAGAAGAAAGAAGAGGCCGGTACCAAGAAAGCGACTCGTAAGGCCCCCAGGACAACAGGGGTACGAATATGCAATGGGTAGGCGCAGTGACGGAGGGGAGGGCGGCGCGGAATACAGCCAGTGGACTTCCGAGGGACCGGGTGGCCCCCGTTCTGGAGACAAGAGGTGCGGTGCGGCTGAAATATGATGGATGCGGTACGTAGGGGTGGATATGTTTGCTCGGTGCCCGTCACCTTTCGGTGGCGCCGGGGAAATGGTTTGGCATACCACTAGAGCTTGCAGACATGGTGCTAATGGCACTTGTGTGGGTTGGATCGAGGACCAGAGTGTCGGGAACGGGGGTGGCGGTTGGACGGGATGACGGAGCAAGAAGAATGGGTTTTTTCTTTCTTTTCTTTTCGTGGTGCGTCAAAGACACAGAAAGCGCAGTTGTCTCCGGTAAGCATCGAAAAGTGAGACATGTTTTGGGCAACGCCACGTCGAGACGGCAACTTCTGGCGAAGCCGTTTGGTGTTTCTGGGGAGGGGGAAGGAGGGGAGGGGGGACAATCAGCCAGGTACCTAGGCAGTCAGTCGTACACGACTTTTTTTTGGTTTGTTTTTTTTGTTGTTGAATAAATGCCTAGCACGACATGCGCGTCGTACATGGATAGATAGTAGTGTACACGGGGCGAGTTGTGTTATCTGCAGAGCAAAGCAAAAGGGACGAGAAGGGTGGCGCTGATGATTTGAAATGGCTAATGGCAGCCCATGTCCTCGCCATGGACGTCGTATACCTACGCAGGTAGGTAAGGTAGGTAATGTTGGTAGGTAGGTAGGTAGGTAGCCCAGGACGGCGACGATGCAGATAAGCGAGCAAGCCTGGCGAGCGAGGATTCACAATGTACCACTAGTGAATGGATAAATGAGAATGAATGCACGTAACGGGGGGCCAGTGGCCCCTGCACTACACTGCACCTCGTCTCCAGTCTCCAGGAACAGGATGACGGCGCGCAATACAGCACGGCGTATGCAAAGCCCTAGTCGACTTCCCTGCCAGCAACGACGAAGGGGGGATGGCGAGTCCAATGGAGATTAGCAGTCGGATCCAGCATTCGACGGATCCCATCATCCGGTGCGATGCAGACAGTCCCAGACTCCAGTCTGGCGCATTGCACATATCCCAATACCCACCGCGGCTGCAACACAAAGCTTTAGGTGCGGGGGGGGCGAGATAGAGAAGCAGCAGCATCAGCCAGCAGCCAGCAACCGTCGGGCAAGGGTTTGCACTTAACTACACTACACTGCATTTGCTGCCACCGGCCATGCATTGCCATCCAGCCCCTCCCCCCAGCAGCAGGCGCGGTGGTAATTTCGCCCCAAGCAAGGCGTGCGTGCGTGCGTGCCCTGAAATAGTTTACACAGCGCGTGGCTTGCCATCTGCACCTGGGGCGCGTGTTTGTTGTTTGCCCGTGAGGTAGTGGGGAGAAAGAACGACACGAGGTTCGAATCTTTGGGACTGGCTAATTACCAAACAGATCCTTGTTACGGTACGTAGATAGGCAGACAGGCAGGCAGGCAGGCAGGCAGGCAGGCAGGCAGGCAGGCAGGTACAGATGCCGCGCAAGAAATTGCTTGCTTGACCAGGCTCTCCGCACCATCTCTAACTTTGCTGTGCCGGCCGGAAATAGAACTCTGTGTGTAAAGCCGAATTAGGTAGGTAAGCTGGGTACTTAGATAGGTAGACGATTTACAGATAGACGTCTTCGCATTTTCGGATACGTGGGTAGGTAGGCAGGTGCCCTGTCAGGTACTCAAGTACCCTGTAGATACGATGTAGGTAGGAACATGTAAATAGGTAAGGTCGGTATGATGGTATGCATTGTACGAATACAGTATCCTGTATCGATGCTCCTTCTCTATATGCCGCTGTTTGGTGCGGTATAGCAGGTACCACCATCCCACCCGATGAGCCTGCTATCCTTCCACAATGGTGCACTCTGCTCTGCGCACCATGTCTGTCCCCACCCGAGAACCACTCGCGGCCGCCCTCTCGTGCTACACACGGGCCACTCGTGTGTCCACTTTTTAGCGCCTCCCCCCAGTTGCCAGTGTCGTCCCTTTGGGCCCTCACGCATCCAATCCCTCCTCCCCTCCTTGTCGTACACACGCTTCAATTGTCCAGCCTGAGTGGCTCAAGCCGGCTTGCTTAACTTTCGCGCGTCCCTACAGCCAGGTAACCTACCTGCCTACCGACTTACCTACTTGCTTTACCTTGACTGCACAATACCTTGTTGCCTCGTCGCCCTTGCTTACCACCCACGGCACCGAGCGTCTGTCTTGTCTCCGAAACCCAAAAGCACCATTGTGCTGGCTGCTTGCTATATGAACCCAGTCCAACCCGTCTCTGGCTGATCCTTACTGCCGTCCCAGCTCTTCATTCCATCTGGTTGTTGCTCGAGAAAGGTAACGTACGACTGGCTGACTGATTCCCCGAAACACCTTTTTTCTCCGTTCCGCGCTTCTCTTTGATACCTCGCTGCTAACACCGTGTGCCATCCTATCTGCAGCCCGCCGCCACCACCACCTTTGCTCCGCGACGCGAGACATCACCACCGCTTCCACGGGACAAGTCTTGTCGCAACCACGATCGCCCAAACCATGAATTACGATCAGCATCACCAGGCCCCGGGCGGCTATCACCACATGGCCCCTGGTGCCTACAGCCATCTTCCTCCTCCGTCTCAGCAACACCACCAGCCCGCTCCCCAACATCACCCGCATCCTTCGAGCCAGATGCCTCAGCTCCCTCCTATGGGGTACCCAGCACCCGCTCCTTTGCCTTCCAACTCAAACATGCCGCCCAACGGAATGCCTCTTCAACATCACCAGTCGGCTGCCCCTGGCGCAGCCTCGGGTGCCCCAGGCCAACAGGCCCCTCAGAACGCCGTACCCTCCCCCATGTCAAAGACCGATGATATGGGTAGGAAATACGAGTATGTCACCTCCGTCACACTTGTCAATGAGGCGACTGGACTGACATGGTGGCCCCCAGACTCGTCGTCATGCAGCAACCCCAGCGAGCTCGCATGTGCGGCTTTGGAGATAAGGTGAGCCTGCTCTCCGCCATCGATCGACCCTTGCTTGGCACAAAGTCGTGGCTAATAAACTACCAAAACAGGACCGCCGCCCCATCACCCCTCCGCCTTGTATCAAGGTCGTCGTAAGAGATGCCAAGACCGGTCAAGAGATCAACCCCAAGTACGTTCGACTTGAAAGATTTGCACAATGTCACTCTAGGGTTTGGCGCTGATCATAACTCGTTAGCGATATCGACTCGTCCTTCTACGTGATTCAGGTAGATCTGTGGTCCGAGGACGGTACCTCAGAGGTGAATCTGGTGCGACACTCATCTAACACGGCCTCGATATCGACCACCCAGCCCTTTTCGTACTCGACCTTGCGCGAGGAGGGACCGCCGCCTGCTCAGCCCATCCAGGGTTATTCCCAGATGATGCCGAGCTACGGCTCCGCGCCCATGGGCTACGGCCAACAGCAGCCTCCTCCGTCACAGCAGCATATGATGCCGGGCTACGGCATGCCCTCTGGATCGAGCTACCAGCGTGAGTTGCCCGACGGAGAAGGGAAGCACTTGCAACACCACAGAGTACTAACTACCTGCACAGCTGCCTACCAGTCATCAAACCCCCAGTTTGCTCCCCCAACCCAATACTTTCCCCAGCATGGAAACCCGGCGCCTGTGCCCTCGCAGGCCGACATGGCGTACGGCGCTCACCGCCAATCGCTGTCCATGGCGGCTAGCCAGCCGCAGGGCATGTTCACCAGAAACCTCATCGGAAGCACGGCGTCGAGTGCATTCAAGCTCAATGACGTGGACGACCACATCGGAATCTGGTTCATCATGCAGGATCTGAGCGTGAGGACTGAGGGCCACTTCAGGTATGCGCCCCGCTGCGACACCCCTCAAAGGGGCCGCTTGAAATTTATTTTTTTTAATTTTCTTTTTTTCCCATTTTTAATCATTATTATCATCATTGCTTTATATATGTGTTCTGTGCTGACCGTGGTTACAAAGGCTGCGCTTCTCATTCGTCAATGTCGCCAGGCCCCCTGACCAGCCTTCGGTGGACGGCTCGCTGGTGAACCATATCAGCGCGCCGATCCTCGCCTCGACCTTCAGCGACGTCTTCCAGGTCTTTTCGGCCAAGAAGTTCCCCGGTGTATGCGAGAGCACCCCCTTGAGCAAGTGTTTCGCGACGCAGGGCATCAAGATCCCCATACGCAAGGAGGGCGCCGGTGACGGCAAGAAGGGCGGCGAAGATGACGAAGACTTTTAGTAGTAAACGATGGCCTAATCTGTTTTCGGTTCATGGTGGGCGCTCGGAGTTTCAAGGCACAAACAAAACACAACAAACATGGCATATGGTTACGGTAGGCCGAACAGGGTTTATGTTGGCAGCTTGTCTTGCTCGCCTTGCTTTTCCCGGCATTGGTCCTCCTCCCCTGATTTGGAGCGACGACGCCGAGTTGAGCATGGTGTTTTCTTGCATATATATGCGTGTGCGTGTGGTGTTTGTGTGTATTTTCGTATAGAGTAAAGAACCGCAAGACTTGACATGCATCCACGAGCAATCATCAGTAGTCCCATGTGCCCATGAGATAGATACACACCACAACATGTCCTCATCTGACATGGCATACCATGGATGGACAAAAGCGCATCACAGATCAAGCATCAATGTTGAACGGGTTTGGCAATTCCAACACATGTCCCATTTGGATATTGAGAAGCTACAAACAAGTAAAGCCTGCAGTTCTTCTGACTGCGAGGCAACTCCAACGCCTAACACGCCCTCCCCTATCCGTTTCCTTTACGCGCGCTAGACGAACAACGCTCGAACGCTCCCCCCATAGGTTTGTTTCATTGCTGAACTTCTCTTCTTCTCTGCGAGAAGCTGCTGTGGATGTGTTGCATCGGCTACCACGGTTGCATCCCATCCGTCAAGGCCTCGTTATATTGCCTCCATCAAACGCCATCTCTCGTTTCCATCTTGAGCACAAAAGAAGAGACAAAAGGGACAAGAGGAGAAAGCAAAAACAAGAAAAAAGTAAAGGCAGGAAAGAAGTGTACACACCACTCTTGGTGTGTCCACCACTGACTTGGCCAGAGTTTCCCCATCTTTCCCTGCAATGAGAAATGAATCTGTTGGCCGAGCCTCTTTTCCATGCCATCAATAATACATGTTGTGGGGATGAACAGACCCCGTGCTCATTTGCCTTTTGAGCTCACAAGCTTTTTCGTCAGCGTACATGTGCCCGACTGTACAGGCACACACGCATTGCCTTTCCCATGAATAAAAGAAATTAGTCGTCTCGAGTACTTTTGAAAACGCTGGCTATGCGATCGCGTGGGCAAAGGCTCTATGAATCAGCCAGTTTCGCAAAGTGCTTGGACCAAATCCAACCGACTTGGTCGTCAGGGTCGTCTTGGTTTTTGGCAAGCCATAGCTCGCCCTTTTCAGCAATGACATCAAAAATCTAGGAAGATGATCAGTTGGTCTTCTTATTGAGCCACTGTGAAGAGCATGTCAAGCACTCACCTCGCCGGCCTGGTACGTGAGGTACGGGTACCCTGCCTCATGCTTTGTTGTTTCAATGTTGAACTCGAAGAGTGATGCTGCCAGCCAAAGCACGTTGTATCCGCTTCCAGCTGGTGTACGCTCACGTGAAGATGCTCGTGAGGACCTCTGGCTTTCTTCCACGCCATCTGGCAATGGAAGAGCAGAGTGGAATAGGCCCGAGAACCTTCGCGGTTCACTGCCAGATTGGTGGGTTGGGTTTGAGTCTCTCCTATTGTTCGCTGTTGATTCTGAACTCTGTCTTGGGAGACCATTTGTGTCATAACTTCGGCCTGTGCCAGGTCGGGTAGATGGCGGAGGGAAATTTGCCCGCGGTACAGGCGATTGATCTCCTGTGACTGGCGATGCGGTTACCGATGGTCGCTGTGCAGCTGCGCCAGCGTAATAGTCCCGGTAGTAGAACTGGTGAGGACTAAGGGGTGCTGTGCTGGGCGAGAGAGTGAATTGACCGCTGTGGCGCTTGGCAAATTCCGGCGTCGGCAATATGGGAGCGTGGTCGCCATTGACAGACAAGCCCCTGCCGCGGGGGGAGGATATCTCAGCAGGTCGAGGGCGGTGGTGCTTGGACGTAAGATCCTCTGTGCTGGCTGTGGTTGACTGTGATGTTCTGCCCTTGTACGCTGGGTTCAAGATCCCAATGTTCGCAAACAGTTCCTGTGCGTATTTATAATCCCGCTGGAACGTGGACACAATCTCAGGGCCATCTTGCGGTGGCCCCATATCTCCTGTGACCTTCTTCACCTTCTCCACCCAAATGTTGTACCAGTTTGCTTGGATGTTGACAAAGTTACCAAGACATATGTTACCGATCCTCTCTGTCAACGCAGACAACTGTGGCAACTCCTTCTTCAGAGTCTCATTGAGAGCGTCGTACTGCTCCACCAGCTCCTTGAGCCTGGGGTCTGGCGTCTTTCCACCTTTCTTGAGTTGCTCTGCTCTTTCATAGTCGAGCCGCCGCTTTGCTCGCTTCTTCATCGCAAGCGAGGGATTACCGTAAGCCTTAATGACATGCTCAAAGGGCTCAATCACATGCTTCCGAACCTGTTGAAGCTTCTTGCGTGTTAGTAGGTAGAGCACATCTTCTGCCGCAGGCTACTCACATGGTCTTCCAGAGCAATCTTCTCGATGTCCCTCATCGAGACGTTGAATTGCACCCATTTGCTCTCTAGTTCTGGATAGCTGCCTGGTTGAAGTCGCATGACCAGCTCCATAGCGGACAGGTACTGAAGGAACTCGTGGACGTAGGCGCTGACTTGACGAGTATAGAACTCAACGTCTCGGAGCACAACTTGGAGCCGAAGGTAATCGTCACCAAACTTCTCGTGCAGCTTGGCATATACGGCATCTTCAGGGATCTTCGAACTTGCAGCCTGAAGCTTGTCAACCCGCTTACCAAAAGCTCGAGCGAACCCAGCTTTCACATCAGACTCCTTCCTCTTCCGGCCAACAATCTGACCAACAAGCTCAAAGTTCTTCTTCGTCTTGTTAATCTCTATAATCGCCAGCTCCAGGGTTTCCTTGGCCGAGATCAGCTCAGCTCGGTCTGGATGATCTTCCGGGGTATGTCGCAGAATCTCTTGAATGAGGTTGGGGTATTTCGTGATCCGCTGCATGGGCTTGATGAGTAGGGAATCAAGATCCCACGCTGCCGTAAGATCCTTGGCTACCTCGTTGCACTCATTCAGCCAGACCTTTACGGTAGGGTCTTGCTGGATTTGAATCAGACGCTTGGCTGCGTGGTCGCTGTTTCTGAGGAACCCCTCATGAGCCACTCTCATCTGCTCAATGTTTCTCTTGAAGAGTGGCCCGATCGACGTGGCTCTGTCCTTGTCGTCTCCCAACTCGGGGGCTACTGGGTTGTTCGAGTTTCCAGTGTGGTCAGAAGCAATCGACTCCTCCTTTGGCAGAGGCGATCGGCGTCCATGGGGTACATATACGGTACAGACAGCCTCCTTAAGCTGTGCACAGAATGCAGTGTGGAAGCTTATGATCTCATCCGTGTTTCTGAAGACAAGCTTGATAGTCTTGTCGTCCAATCGCGGGCAGGCTTCGGCGGTTCCTTTGTAGATCTCTTCCACAATGTTCATGTCCCTGACGAATACCATCTCTGTGTCAACGAGCTCCCTGATCACATTGCGTCGTTGCACCAGGCGATGCCTCTCCTTTCCTGTTAGTCCATCTTGCTCTGTGCCAGGTGTTGCGATGGAATCGACCGGAGTTTGACCGCCAAGAGAATATTCCCTCGTGTCAATCGACATGTGGTCGATTGATTGAGTGGTGGAGACGGGACGCGACATATCCTCGCTCTCGCGTCGAGAGGACCCCGTCATGGTACTTCCGTGGAGTGTCTCAGCATAGTAGCTACTGACTGCCGTCCGCCGGCCCTCGTGTAGTGACCTCGACTTAGGTGCCGGCACTGGCGGAGGCTCGTGGTCTGGACGCGGCACCGGGCCTGGCATTGCCATCGGCTGCTTGCTCTCGAGATAAGGAATTGAGAAGCCTTCTCCAGTGTCTAACTCAGGCAGTTGGTGAACGGTTGCGCGACTGGGCAGTTGAGCTGCTCTAGAATCCAACGGGCTGAAATCCGGGCTATAGTGTTCGCTTTGTCGTGCGGACGAATCTCTGCTAGAACCGGATCCGTATGTGAGTTCCGACGCGTACGGTGGCTTCGGTAGAGGCAGGTCGTCGTCCGCAGCAGAATTTATGTGGTCAAAAGGCTCGTTGCTGTCAACGGAGAAGTCGGTCCACGCGGACTGCTGACTTGATCGGTCAACTGCTGCATGTACTAATGGAACCGTCAGACTGTGGGAGGTGTCCGGAGTTTGCTGGCTCTCGAGACTCGTTTTATGGGGGTCATCTTGCGCATCGGAGGACTCGCATGTGGATGCTCGCTGAGACGATTCGTTATCCTTATGGCGGTCGTTGTAAAAGTCCTCGGGCTTCTCGAGGATGTCGCTAGACACTGCACTCACGTCCTTCTCTATATGATGATGGAAGTAAGACGCGTCGCAGACGGACCCATCCATGTCACCAAGTTGGCTCTGGTCATCAAAGTCATCGTATGACTCCATTCTTGGGAAAGGAATGGTGTCTTGTCGCGGAGAATCATATTCGGACTCCCGTCGGATAATCTTAACCGTCGTTTCGTAAGGGCTCGAGAAAGGAACGGGTTCGTATTCCTCAGAGATTGGCGGGGACCCAGCGAATGCGCCAGGAATGGATGGGTTTTCAGGGTTTTCGAACTCGCTCCCAGTCGGTGTCGGCTCGGGCGACTGCTGGAGAGATGTTGGATCCAACGAGACCTTGATCGACACCAGGTCATCGCCAGCAGACTCGTCCTCGAACGGGTATTGGTATTCGGCCTTCTCTAGTGTCGGCGCCCATTGCGACTCCTCCGCTCCAGCTTGCTGTGGCGTGGGCTGCTCGTCCGGTGTCTCCGTACTCGTCTCCTCCCGCGTTGGCGACAATTGCACCTCCTCGATATCAATCTTATCGGGCGTCGGCATCCGTCGCACTTCCTCTATCTCAACCTGATCGTGGTTCCCGTCAGGTTGCGGGATCGTCAGCCCGAGGCCAGTCGGAGCTTGCCAGGCGTCAAGTTGCACAGGTGGGAGCTCTTGCGGCTCATTATCGAACTCCGTCGTTTCCGATGTAGCCGAAATCGCGGATTGTGGAATATGCTCCCGGTCATCGGAAGGACTCAATTCCGGAAAGCTGCCTGGAATGCCCAAGGTAGGAGAATCGGAGGCTTGCGCTTGGGGCGGAGAGAGGGAGACGATGGGTGGCACCGCCGTTGAGATTGTGAGTGGCTGAGGCGGTTGCGCGTCTGACTTTGGTTCCGCCGACGGTTCCGGTTCGATGTGACTGGCCTCGGGTGGTTTCTCGACCGTTTCACTTTGGTCCACTGAAGGGGATGCGGATTGGATTTGTGGCACCGGGGGGATATCTTTCTTATCGTCGGTGGCAGTGGCCTCCTGTTCTCTTTTGCGCCTTGCAGCCGCCTGTCTCGCATCTCGCACCTGACTGTCGCGGATAGACTTAGTATACGCCAGTCTGATATGTTCGCGTCTCTGTTCGAAGTCGATGGGTCCGATAGAGAGCTTCCGTCTCCGAGTCGATTCCTCAGGCCTGGAGGACTGCTTGGGCCCGCTCTTGTGTGGCGATCTGGCCCTGTCGATAGCCTTCATGCGCGAGCTTGCCGTGGTTGCCGTCGAGACAGATTGTCGAGGTCGAGAGCTGCGCAAAGGAGGTGATAGCTTCGGAGGGGGTGCTGCTACATACGCAGTAAGACGTGTGCTATTTTTTGGAGTGATGAGACCTCTGGGTGCAGCCTTGCGTCCTGGCGTGGGTTGTGTGGGTGTCTTCGCTCGCATAGTCGGCGTTTTGGCACGGGTGACAGGGGTGGTCGTACGGCTCGTTTTGCCTGCTGGCGGAGGACGCTTGAACGTCGATGGGGAATTGGCCCTGGAGCTTTCTCGTGTGGAAGGCGGACTCGTTGAATCGCTGGGCGTGGCAAGCTTTCGGACGGAAACAGGAAGACGCGATGTGGGCGACGCAGCTCGATCGGGTAGCTCAAGCTCTGCCATCGGCCGCGGCACAGGAGCTTTTCTCGCCGTCGACGCCCCTGCCTTCGAGGCAGCCACATCACTATGTGCTCGAACATGACCTCTTGGGGAGGGGACCGAACGACCCATTGCACCATTCGGTCTTGTCTTCTCAGGGCGGTACCAATCAGTTGGAGACTCCGGCTCGGTGAGATCAGGGTCAGATTTCGTCCGCTGATGGAGCCTGACGTGGAGACTCGACTCTGATGTCCGCCGCGGTCGTGGGCCCGAACCCTCGATCCCAAATCCGACCAGCGACGTATCTCGCTGGTCCGGAAGAATTTCGCCAAAAAGCAAGCCGGGCGGCGGAGGGGAGGTGGGCGGCAAGGATGGTGATTTGTGATGAAGGTTTGTCAAAGATTTTGACGCATGTGCATTGTTCGTCATCGACCCGGGGTTTCGAGGCTTTGAAATCCGGCTGGCGAAGGACTGGGAATTGCTGGATAGTTGGTCTTCGGGAACGAATTTCGTTCGTTGTGTTCGAGAAGCTGAGCCTCTGCTGGAGTCAGATGTCAGTTCACGGGTCACCGAGGTTCTCAGTGTAGAGTATGATGTTAACCCGCTTCCACTAGGTGTTGTTTTGTCGGCACTTGTCGCAGCTCTATTCGACCGTATCGGCACGCCTCGCACAGGAATTCGGGGCATAGCGGGCGTTGGAGTCTGCTGATCGAATCTCTTGGTCAAATCCTTGACACTTGGCTTGCGGTTTGTGTTCGTCCTGGGCGCGCCGACAGGGGGTTCGACCGGGGCAGAGGCAGATCGTTGCGAGGGACGCAGGCCCGTACGGCCTGCTGGTGCCGGCGGGTGCTTTGGGTCTTTGCCATTGCCATTCGGCCGCATGGACGGATTGTCGCGGCTTCGAGATACGGAAGTTGCCATGTAGTCGGTATCGGAGGAAGATGTTCGATGGTGGTGACTCGACGACTGCACGCCTCGATAGCTTCGATAGAAATCATCCGGGTTCACAGGATCCTGAGCATGACCAGCGGCGGCGAAAGCCCCAGCCGTGTGGGCGGCAGAGGCATCCAAGTTCTCGCGGACGAAGGCGTTCGTTACGGGGCTGCTAGGGAGATAGTGGCGATGAGGCTGGTGGGACGATGAGCCGGATCGGCGGTGGTAGGGATTGGGATCGGAGTCGAGGTCGAGGTCGGCTTCGTGGTAGTCGTAATTCGAGTCAAAGTTGGGCTGGCGATGGAGTTGGTGAGGAGAAGCCAAAGGCTGCGGTGGATGTTGCTGGAGATGGACCTGGCGCTGCACACTGAGCGCGGAGGCCAGGCGGTCCTCCTTGTCTGGACTGCCAAATTCCATTGTGGCCTGAACATCAGTCAGGCGTGTCTGGTGGACTGGCTCGTCAGGAATTCCAGAGACCCATGCAGCTATGTGGGATGTTTGGGTTGGGAAGCATTGATGTGTTGGCCTGCAAGCTGAGTGGGCAGCGACGCTTGGAGAGGCGACTGGCAGTCCCCGGTTGGCAAGCGTTGGCAGTGTCTAGGACCTATCGACAGCAAATCTTAATGCATGGATGGGTGGGCGCCGCAGGAATAGCCGTGATGCGATTGCTGCTCTGTGGGGGGATTTTTACGGGGGTTGGATATCTTTGCCGGAGTCGAGACCAATAAGATTAGCAGGTCTTTGTTGTTTTCCAAGCTCCGCGTGGGTAATTTGTGTTTTCGGGATCCGTTGTTTGAGAATCGGACGTAATGAGATGGGATGGCAAGAGCGAGTGTTGGAGTGATGAAAAGCCAAAATAAAATAAAATAAAAAAGACAATAATAAAAGGCAACGGCCTAAGTGCGAAGCGGCAGAGGAGAATACCTCAGTGAGACGACGAGCAAATGGAGAGACGGAGAGGGGGACAGGAGGGTGGAGGTGTGCACTGTCCTAGAAGGTGTGAGCGTAGCGCGAGCAGAGAGGAAAAAGGTCGAGGAGCAGCTAGGTACTTTGAGAAAGTAACTAACTGGAGGGAGAACTAGAAGGGGGGGGGGGGGGGTGGGCTAGGGTGCGGAGAAATGGCGCCGTGGTCTACGTTACCACAGTAAGTAGGTACTTGGCTGAGGAAGGAGAGCAAAATTGGAGGGGAAAGTACGGGACAATCCGTGGCTCCTTCCAGACTGTCGAAACGGGAAACTCGAGCCAGAGGAAGCAGTGGAAGATTATGGCTTTTGGAAATTCGTCAGCCACCCGAGGGCAGGTGCGACAAGTATCTACTTTGTATGCAGTCAGGCCGTGATCGATGGTGAGCTGAGACGGCAAGTGGGACCGCAGTTGCGAAGGTGAGGGTCTTGCCCAATCGGTCAAGGTGGGCACGATTCGGTCTGGATGGCAGCTGAGCAAGAGACGGGGGAGAAGGGAAGTCAGTGCGGTGTCGTGTGCAAGGTATAGATAGCAGTGTACAGATACCTGCGGAACACGTAGGCAATAGTGGGCAGCTTGGCAAGAAAAGTTCCTACGGCGTTAGGTAGTGAGTGTACTGTATGGACTGCTGTTGCAAGGAAAAAGAAAGGGAGGACAGAAGAGAATGTGTGTAGGAGAGGGGGCCGGCGATGACGGCAGGTGCTAGATTCGGTTTGGTAGGTCTGCCCGGACGCTCGGGAAAGAGGGGAGAAAGCAAGCCTGCCTGGTGGCCAGGGCCGGAAAGTCTAGAGGGACTTGGCTTCCGGATGTTGTCCAGCATTGAAGGTGTGGTCAAGGTTCTTTCCCCCTTCCGGAGCAACGAATCCAGGCACAACCGACACACAAAGGGCGCGTGGGAGATTAAGTTTAACGGCTGGCCGTCGAAGTTGAGGCAACCCAATCGAGATAAAGATGTGTCCAGTAATTGTCCATCCGTACCGGGCAAAGGAAAGGTCGTCCCTGTCGTGTCGCTCTATCTCCTACCTACCTACGCTACTACATTACTAGGTCGCAACAGCAAAACAGACCGAAACATGTTTTAACAACTTCTGGATCGCCGCCGGCCGTCAGTTCGCAACTCGTCCGTCTGCCTTTCCTTGCTCGCCTCCATTGGACACCTCCATTGGGCTGGCTGACTGTTTTGGATGTGGGAGAAAAAACACAAACATCGTGACATGGACCAGGTTGTTTTCTTCCAATTGACCCCAGACAAACAAACAAACTAAGCACACTCCACCCCAAGTCTCAATGCGGGTAGTTTGTATCTCGATCTCCAATCGCTGTCATTGGCAGGCGCTTCTTCCCGTTTCCTTCCTTCCCACTTTCTACTCCCCAATTTTATTCAGTGTGAGTCAGGATGCATCTGCTTGCGGGGGGGGATTCCTGGATGACACCCTTCTCTCGTTTTAGTACTTAGGGAAACATGTCGATACTCCACAGGAAAGGGAAGAGGGAGAAAAAGGAAGAAGAAAAAGCCCAGGTTTGTGTCCTCGCTTCGTGCCGTCTTAGGAAGGTCTTACGGCAGACAAAGAGACTCGTAGACGTTTGTTGCACAAAGCAAAAATACAGTAAAGTCCCCGTACTGCTTGGTCGGGTACCTAGGTAGGTAGCTCAGGCTTCACCCTCTTCCACCCTCCCTCGTACCTACCCTCAAGGCAGAAAAAAACAAAGGCTCGAAAGAGACAGACCGAGGCTTCGAGTTCCGAGGCGCACGGCCACAAAACAACGCGAGATATGTCACCGCCAAATCCGCCATGCCTTTTGTGGGCGACCATTCTCTTGCGGCGTCGATTGCGTCGAACGTGACGGTATCTTGGGGCTGGTTGGAGACCGCTGTAGCAGCCGCCAGAGTTGCAACATGAAGGCAAGCTCGCATGCATTCCACGAGGGTCAAGTTTCCTTGTTGGGAAACCCTCGTCAAACGCTTCACTACACAGCATCGGGCATAAAACCTACCTACTTACTGACCGCCGTCGAGGCCAAATAAGATGACATGCGGCATATGTGCACGCACGCCAATAAGTATTTCATTCGAGTCGGTGCCGGGGCCGGAGACAGGGCGGGCAAGGGAACGCATCCTGTCCGAAACGGTCCAAAGTCAGGATCGAGGCCTCTATGGGTTACCTACTTATCTGTACCTACGGTATATTACCTACCTACCTACGCATAGCCATCCATGGTTTAGGGTTGCATTCGGCGCCAACCCCTCGGTGCCAGCTAGTTCGCCCTCCAGAAGCAGCAGGATTATTTCAGGGTTCCCATGCACAGCATCTCAACGCCCAACGCCCAACGGCGCTGGTTTGCCCTTCACTGCTTGCTTTTGACTCGCCAATTGGCCCGAGTGCGTGCTGCTTGAGGTTAGCAACGTGTTTCGGTGTCGAAACTGTTTTGGGACACGATTCCCAGCCTAGTCTCAAGCGGCTGCCTGTCATCATGACGGTGTTGAAGCCTTACAGCCTGCCTGGGGAGAAGACCACTGAGAAGTGTCAATGACTGCTGCATTACAGCTGCATGCTTGCTTACGCATTGGTTGTTGGAACAGACGCGTCTCGTGTTCAGGATTTCCCGGCCCCAAGTATTGAGCAGGCAAGTCCCGCCAATGCGACTTCGGAGTCTGTGCTCATTTGACGTAGTAGTAGTTTAGGACGACGTGCTGCTATGATGATGTGAGGTAATCACTGGATGGATGGATGGATGGACGGCAATCATCGTTGCACCTCCCGCTCTACTACTAGCCCCCCCCTTCCTCCAGTAGGATCGTCTCGGATACGAGAGAAGGCGCCTCTCTGGCTTAGTCGGATCCGGGAGGCTTGAGCAAACCTTGAGAATGAGACTATGCCACACCAGGAGGCGGCAAGCCAAGCCATGTTCTCTCTCTTTTGCCATGTGTTTTTGACGATGTCGGCAGCCTGACGGACAGCGCAAACTCGTTGACCACCATCCAGCCACAGCAACAACGTGGATAGGTTTCTTCAAACTCCCATCTCGTTACAACCTACCATATGTGCCGAACCGCTTCTTCCGTCGATTGGGAACCCCTCCCCCGAGACGCTCATATCGCACGCAACCAATAACTTATTGGACAGAGTACCTATGGTATAACGTAGCACCGCAGGACAACTCTCCTCTCACAGCCCGCCGCCGTCGCCCGCATTTCCGCCCGCCCTTGCATCGAGGTCAGCCCGGCCCAGTCCAGTTTGAGGGCTAGCAGGTGACGGTGCATATCTAATTAGCGTAGGGTAGCGCAAGTGTAGGTACCACGTAGCAAGTGCACCTGGTGCAGACCACGAAGGCGACAGCCAACACGGCAGCAACCATCATGTCGAACTACCCACCACGTATGTATCTGGGTAGCACTCGGGGACCATTGTACGAACGGTATTCCCACCCTGCAAGATCACGTCCCAAGTGGTCCCTGTAAATAATACTACTGTACCTAGGTATGCGTTGTCGCCCAGTCCATGACATGCTTGAGCTCAGGCCGAGGTGGTGGATCCTCCCCATAACCACCAAATCCGCCTCTCGCCTTCACCTCGAGCATGAACTGGGGCGTGTCGTTTCGTCTTAGCGTCCACGGCCTTGCGAAGCCCCTTCCTTGGTGATTCGAGCGTTGGTGAGGATCGAGTGCCAAAGCCACCAAGTCACAGTTTGGAGACGGCGGCGCCCGTGTTCGGCAGATCACTGGACGTGCACCGTCATCCCATTGGGGGGGGGGGGGGGGGGGGTGTGCTCCTAAGCCAGCCACCACCATCCCGTCCATTAACAACGCCCGCCAATCAGCACGCACCGTACTGATCGTTCAGGAGCGATATGTACTGTCCGTGAATATCGAGTCTTTTTTTACCCTGCAAGACGCGCTGGGCTGTCGCGCTTGTCAACCTCGTTTAACGACATCACCCCCCTCCATCACCCAGCCCTCGACCTTGCCCCCGACGCCATCTGACTACTCAGCATTTCCCCGGCAGATCGCTTCAATGCCCGCATTTAATGACATGTTCTAACGTGTGCTTTGCGGCCAAATTGAGCTTCACTCAGACCTGGTTCCCCAATGAGCGACAACGTCGACGACAGGGGGGAAGCTAACGCGTCTAAACAGATGTTGACGATAAGATGAGATCTGACAGCTACAATGGCACGCAAAAGAAAAGCACAGGCCCTCGGCGTACTAGATGAGAGGCATCCGGAATGCAAGAGGGCCAAGAAAGATCGGGTTGAGAGCCATGTCAAACATTCCGTACTGCAGCAGTACTACGAGTGTGTCCAGACACTCCGCGAATACCTGCTTTCAAAGCTGCCGGGCTCTTCGAGGCTTCGTCGCAAGAAGATTGCATCGTTAGGGAAGGACGTTGCGCAGTCAAGCAAGGAAGATCACCGATGGATACCCGAGGTGTCTTCGTTACTAGACACGACCCTCGTCTGCGTACATCATCGACCCCAGGCTCAGACTGATTCTCGATGGGAACAGTGGAGGTCTTTCTCGCAAAAGGCTGACGAGTCTGTCCTATCAACTTCGGGGGATCTAGCCGGTGCTACTTCCTCACAATCAGAGGTACCGTCTGTCGGCTTGATAGCGTTGCATCTCGTACTAACTAGCAAATGCAGATAGTTGACTTCGTCATCTGGCAACTGTTCTCCAGGATACAGCCTCATGCAGCTTGGCCGAAACACCTCTTGTGCGATGGCTTCAGACGACGCGCTCAGAATGTCGCCGATGCGAATGGTCAAAACAGTGACGGGCTGATTCCCGGGCTCGCTTCTGCCCACCCGAATCACCATGTTCGGGCTCTTAAGGACACCCCGTGGCCGCAGATCCTCATGATCCTTGGCAAATCTGGCGAGCAGATCATGATTGATTTGCTCATTGATACAGCCATATATCTTCCCGTGAAGGCCGGCGTCGGTAACCTATATCAATTGAGTGGTATCCCCTTGTCGGAGACTGACGTGTCAGTGGTTGCGGACCAAAACAAAACGAATTGTCCGAAACGAGGTCATAAGCCAGTAGATGCAATTAACGGACGACTTCCTTCTGAAATCACGTTTGTAAGGAATCGTATGATGTACGCCAGAGCTGCACTTACTGCCAAGGGCACTGTCCAATATGGCCTCAGACATATACGTAAGCTACTCATCAGCTGTGTCAGGAAGTCGTACTGATTTATCTGCCACAGACGTGTTGAGTCGTTGCCCTCACATTCCTTGTTCGGATCAGACATCAGAGGAAGAAAAGTCGGCAATCGCTCAATCCAATGAACGAAACACGCTCAAGGTCATGATGTATATTTTTCCTCGACAGTTTGGTCTCCACAACGTCTTTACCTCGAGTGTCGACCGTTCCACAACGTCTCAGAAATTTGCAGATTATACCCTCCGTGAGGAAGAAATTTCGTCATTATCCGAGAAACAGAAGTCGCGACTTCCCAAGAGACTTCGAGGAGATGCTAGACGACTTGTCGAGCGGTTGCAACTGCTCCACGGCCGCTGCTCTTACGCCGAGCTTCTGCGGCATTACTGTCCATCTGCCATTGATACCAATCGTCGAACTCATTCGTCCAAGAAGACATTGAAACGCCCTCAGAGGTTTCCGGCTTCTCAGGCACCAGAACGAAATACTCAACTGACGGCGTCCTCCGCCCTTCCTCGCATTACAACACAGAGCCGCCAAAAGCCGCGTCGACCGGCGCCGTCCGTTCCGGTGATCAAGTTCGATGCAGTGACTGAATTGGCGACTCCGGCAGCCCACGTGTCTGCATACTGTCAGGCTATCCTGGCAAAGATTATTCCCAACGAATTTTGGGGACTTGGTGAAGACCAGGTACACAACAAAAACACCATCCTGAGAAGGGTGGATCATTTCATCAGGATGCGAAGGTTCGAGAGCATGGCCCTTTGCGAGCTTACAGATGGGGTGAAGGTAGGCAGTTCCAAGTCTCTTCGAGGAGCCTCTGCTGACTCACGCAGGTGACCAGCATGCAATGGCTGGCACCACCTGGTCTAAAGGGCCAGAAGACCAGCCAAACAGACATGAAGAAACGACTCGAGATACTTAACGAATTTTTGTACTATGTTTTTGATTCGCTCCTGATACCCCTATTGCGCAGTAATTTCTACGTAACCGAGTCAAGCTCGCATCGTTACCGTCTTTTTTTCTTTCGGCACGATGTCTGGCGATACGTGGCGGACCCTGCGATGGCGACCCTCCGGACGAACATGTTCCAGGAGGTGAAGCTGGATCAGGCGGCACGAGTCCTCGAGTCCAGACGGCTGGGCTACAGTCGCATCAGGCTGTTGCCCAAGGGGAAGGCCATGCGCCCAATCATGAACCTCCGGAGGAGGACTGCGGTCAAGGGCAAAAGCACCATCCTTGGGCCAAGTATCAACTCCGTTCTAATTCCTGTACACTCCATGCTCAGGTTAGAGACTGTACGTGTTCCAGTCTTCGACCTGCATTTTTGCTTGCTAATCATCTGCAGGAACGTAATCCATCTAAGCTTGGATCTTCCATGTTCTCTGTGGGCGATCTTTACCCACGACTGAGTGCTTTCAGCGCCGGCTTTGGGGACCAACACCCAAAATTCTACTTGGCCAAAGTGGACGTTCAATCCGCCTTCGACACGATCCCACAGGCGGCTGTCATTCGGTTAATGGAGGGTGTCCCCAGCGAGAAACAATACATTATCAAGAAACACGTCGAAATCAAAGCCGGGTTGTCAGTTAGCCGGTCCCAGAATCATGCAGCCACGAAATTGACACGACGGTGGCACTCCATTGCAGTGACGCCCAACGACACGACCGACTTCTCAAAGTTGGTCGAGGCCCGTCTCGGGAAGAACAGGAAGAACACTGTGTTCGTGGGAAACACAATGAGGAGAGAACTCAGCATCGGAGAGCTGATGGACCTCATGACGTCTCACATCAAACAGAACTTGGTCAAGGTCGGCAAGAAGTTCTACAGGCAGAAGAACGGCATCCCCCAGGGATCCGTGCTCTCCTCCGCCCTCTGTAACTACTTCTACGCCGATCTGGAGGCGCAGCATCTCGCATTCCTCGCAGCGGATGATTGTCTTCTTCTGAGGCTGATTGACGACTTTCTTCTCATCACGACGGATCAGTCAAAGGCGTGCGAGTTTGTCAAGGTCATGCACGGCGGGCTTCCCGAGTATGGCGTCATCGTCAGCCCGGAAAAGACGCTGATCAACTTCGACATGGAAGTCAACGGCATGAGGGTAGCCAGATTGTCTGAGGGGTCTCACTTCCCCTATTGTGGTCTGGGTATCGACTGCAAGACGCTAGGCATTGTAAAGGATCGGGATCACGTCAAGGACACTGGTGAGTTTCCGGCCTTTCTTTGCTAGCCCTGGAGATGCAGCGTTCGAGAAGCAAGCTGACCGACTTATTAGTGGTCTCCAATGCTTTGACCGTCGATTACGGAAACAAGCCCGGCCAGAACTTTCAAAGGAGAGTCGTTAGTACGTGTAACGTTAGCTCGAGTGTTTCAACCGTGCCTTGGCTGACATTTATGCAGACGCCTTCAAGATCCAATCTCACCTGATGTTCTACGACACCAAACACAACACCCTCGAGACCGTCACATCGAACCTTAACAAGGCATTCGTGGAGACGGCCGAGAAGATGTGGGCTTACTGGCGGTGCCTGCCCGCGAGGAAAAGACCTGGCGACGGATTGATCATGCGTAAGCCCACGTCCCTCCAACTGCTTCCCCATCCCGCTCACGCCGTATCCAGAGACTGTAGCCAAAGTCATTGACGTCGCCATCGTCCTCCTCACCAGCAAGGCCAGACGGGAGAGATACCCGGGGTACACCTGTGCCATCGAGAAGACGCAGGTCACATGGTACGTAACAAAGCCCTTTGGGTTCCGCCGGTCCATCCCACGAAACTCCCTGCTGACCCGAACAAACGCGCGCAGGCTGGCCCTGGAGGCTGTGAGGAAGGTCCTATCTATAAAACAAGCAAACTTTGCGGGCGTACTCTCATGGATTAATGTCGAGCTAGGGAGGATCAACTGCAAGAAGACGGTACGCGCGAAAAGGGGCATTCGGTGAACAGGCTGTGTTCGTGCTTCACCAAACAACACAGTCAGTCACACGTATAAGATTGTTTGTATTATTTTCTCGTGCAAGGCCTTCTACTTGCTGCCATGAGGGAATTAATTGGCCCAATTTGAATGCCGTACTACCTCTGTGCCCGTGTGCCGCCCGCCGAGCGACACGTCAATGTGCCCCATGCACTTTCCCTATCAAAAACCCCTTACGGACCGGCAGCTTGCCGCCGACGGCCTTGTCTAGCATCGGGTGGTAATTCATGCACAACCGAGCCGTAGGACTTGTGCGTCACTGACGGTACCCTCACGAGCCACTATTCGGACAGCATGCATCACTCAAATACAGGGCCAGTAACCTTCCGTCGTCGGGTTCTGTGTATCGTACGCAACCCTTCAGACCCACCTTGGCCATATCAAACAATGGAATCGCCTTCGCAGGAGGCGGAGGTGCATCCTTCATACTTGCTCATGGACGCGGAGAGAACCGACATCGTGGCCGACCAGGAAGCCCGCTTCCTGGAGAACCTTGCCGTCTCCCCGACGTACCCGGATACCTTGCTCCAACAGGGCGAGGATGCCGCGGTGATCAAAGAGCGACGCGAGCACTACGCCCAGAACAAGGGCCGCGTGTTCGACGGGCTTGCGGGGAAGCGGGAGCCGCTGGTGATCATCGACTTTGGGACGGCGCCCGACTCTGGGAACGACTCCGGTGAGACTCGTCGTCGTCGACGGCCAGCTGTGAGGCTGACGCAAGGGGGGGGGGGCTTACTTGTCGAGGGTACAGGACACGAGCCGGCTTCAATCTGGAAGCGCAAGGGCAAGCTGCGCCTTGTCCGCGACGTGGAGGGGCTTCGAGCAAAGCTATCTTGGCCGAGTGCGGCCAAGTCCACGGCAGAGGCCGGCAGTCTTGTGAAGGACCCGCCACTGCGCGTCATGTAAGTCATCCCACGGTGCAGCGCATGATGGGTTTCCCGACACGGGGAAGCCTTCTGGAACGTCCCTGGCCGGCTTCGATGACCCTCAACATCAGCGAAGACGTGCTACTAGAAATACTCACCTATCATCCAGTACCAGCCCATTTCCTGAGCTTCCTCATGAGCGGCGGCGGCGGCGGGGCATGGAGTTTCGCCAGCAGCATGCGCTTCGCGGGGTTCGTGGGCAGCTCGACGCTCCCGCCTCGGAAACGACAGCCGGGCCTCCCGGGGCTGGGCCGGGCCGCAGCGGCACGCATGCGCAAGTTTGCCTCACGCTCTTCAGCATCCGCGAATACCCGCTTCACGCGTTGCCCAAGGATACGGACCCTTCCCGGACACCTCGGTGGGGGACGCATACCCCCGTCGCATATCTTCACATGGACTTCGTGGAGGACACGGCGGTCTGGCTGCTTGTGACTCCGAGGTGCTATCAAGCGGAGAAAGGTAAAGGCACGCATAATATGATTTGGGATACGCTGAGGGATGGCCTGGCAAGTGACTTGGCCGCGCTTGCACGCTTCAGCGTCCACGACAGACGATGAGCCCCGAGAATCAATTCACGCCCAGGATCTGCGAAGGATGGCCTTTCTGATGGAATCTCGGCACGGGAGTGTCATGCGAGTCGAGAATAACCTTCGGGTCCTCCGAAACCTTCGGAGCTTCTTCGTCGACGAGGTACTTGACAACCTGGAAAACGGCCAAACCAATGACATTCGGGGACATATCGATGACTTTGCAGATAATATAGCGGTTATAATCGAGGATATCGAGGACTTGCTGGACCGGCCGCTGGCATTGGACAAGCTCGCCAGGAACCGTGAAGGATACGTAAGTCGCGACAAGAGATGAGGCAAGGAAGGGGACAAGAGCTGACTGAGCTTGCTAGATTCAACGGTTGCAAGCGCACCACTCGGGTCAACAAACGAAAAAAATCGCAGAGTTGACAGCAGATGACTCGTCTGCGATGAAGCAACTGACCTTCATAGCCCTAGTTTTACTGCCAGTCACGGTGGTATCGGTAAGTTTTCATGACAATCCCGGAAGGTTTTGCGTGGAGACGAGTGAGAGGACGAGAAACCGAATGCGTTGATCGGACGGCGATACCAATGACAGTGCGCGTACCTACCTAGGCTGTTCTGAGTACGGACATTGTCAAGTTTCAGGGTCTTACGAGCGAAAACGAGAAGAAGGCTGCTATGGGCGGCACGTCTGAGGACTCCGCGCCGATGTTTAGCTTCTCGGTCGCGGCGTTCGGCACGTGGGCCGTTGCGAGCGTGCTCATGACAATCGCGACGCTGATGATTGTCAAGCCGATAGGTAGTCGTGGGCGGCGCACTAACGGCAGTGTCGGTGGGGGCGGTAGTGGCGAAGATGATGCATATCCACGTACGTGGGCAATGCAAGCAAAGAGATGGACGTTGTATGCATGGAACTACCGACATGCTTTCGGCTCGGCCGAGAAAAACGGGCCACGGGCCAACACAGAGAGGCCGAAGCAGGAAACGTCGGCAGATGCGGCCCCATTACACGTGACTCGGGCGATACCCAGGACGACATCAGCTTTGCCAGAGGCTCTGATGATGGAAGAGGGTGTTTCCGGCCCATCGAGACCCCTCCTCATACTAATATTGCTACGTGGACGTCGGTGGGACGATGGTTGGGTGCGGCGGCCCGGAGCACTATCATGTGGCGCACGACAAAAGATAGTTCGAACGCGACAACAGCCACGACACCATTACCCTGCTGGGGTATTGGACAAGACGAAGGGCTGGACGAAGCAGAGCTGGGATCGCGGGGAATAGGTCGGTAGCTTCATCAATGCCTCGGCGCGTTGGTCAAAGAGGGCAGGGTAGGGCAGGGTAGGGTAGGGTAGGTAGGTTTCCTTGCTTAACCAGTACTGGAAGTAATCACGGCATCAAGGAACAATTATCGTCTGAAAGGTATTGCGTCTGCAGGATGTAAGTTTGGGAATAAGTCAGGATGGACAAACAAACATGTTGTTAGATGCCGTCGGCCACTTTTTTTCTTTTTTTGCCGACCAGTCATGCATTTGCTTTCGGATCGAACGGGGTGTTAAGTTTTGCGTCTGGCATGCCTTAATTATTGTGAGCTGTAACCTTCTTTTCGCTTTTCATGGTGTCGTGATGGCTCGGGGGGCACCCGGCCAACAGGGGGGGGGGGGGGGGGTAATGAGACGAGCGGGTACTTCACGCTGATAGTTAGTTGGTCGAGGCATGCGACACTTGGAAACTGGAATGGCCCAAACGAAGGGCAGAAGTCATAGAGGTAGAGAAGAGACGAGTCCGTGGCAGTCAGTCTTCTTATTCTTCTTCCTCGTATAAGCACTGCCCCTCCATGAAGGTTGATTCAAAACCAGACCAGCCAGCAAAAGGGACGGACAGCAGCCAGCCAGGGCAGGGCGCTGCTGTCCGTCTGTGCTGAGAGACAAGACCGCCCACCCGCCTGATGCACGAGAGGGTTGTGCGAATCGGAGCATCACATAGGTAAGAGAACGATTCGGCTGTCTTCGGATCCGGCAGGGCCCATCCCGCCTGGCCGATGTTCGTCCAGGGAAGGGCCCCGTCACCCGAGGCAGGTGGTGTTGGTGGTGTTGGTGGCGGCGGCGGCGGCTCGGACACCTGGCATGCGCGCGCGCGCGTGTGTGTGTGTGTGTATGGGAAGGCGAGGCTTCGACACAGTTGCCTTTTCCGTCCACATGACGGAAAGTGGACTGACAGGTCTACGTACTGCCTAGTATTCATACGGGCAGGTGTGTGTACGAAGTACATACCTAGTATAGTATGTAGTGGGCTCTACTTACTGTCGGTACATGCTCCTCCTGTATCGCCTGGACAGAACAGTTGACGTCAGACGAAAAGATGCGGCGACTCGAACCACCTTTTTCCCCCCCTCCCTAATGTAGTGTAGGTCGTCCGTCCACCTGTACGCAATTCGAACCCGAAGGCGAGATCGATACTTTGCAGCGAGGTGAGGGAGGTCCTGGCCAATCTGCCGAATTGTCATTATTGTTATCATTTTCATTAGTTATTCTTATTTCCCCTCCCCGCCTCTGCCTTTGTCTTCTGCCACACCCAAAGGTAGCTTACGCTACCTACCTGCTACCTACCTAAGTAGATAGATATCTATTCCCTTAGTACCTACCCGACAATTACTCTGCCCATCCTAGCTCGCATTACATACGTGTCGCTCATCCCATCCCATCCATTCGTCTGCCCGTCATTCATTCTGCTACCATTCTGAGATCTCGGCTCTGTTTCCAGAGGGGCGAAACACATCCCAAAGGTGCCCCGCGCAGTCGATAAAGATTAGAACAGCCAACACGCGCACCAGACCGACCACTCGCCCACATGTCACCCAATTGCGGCCCATCGCAACTCCTTGAAGGGCTCATCATTCCCCCATCGTCCCTGTCCTCCTATCTCCCCTGTCGCAGGGGTTCTTGACTTCTCTCACGCCCTTCGTTTCCCACCGTACTCGCGTTCGGCTCCTGAGCCATATCCGACCAGGCTCGTTTGTTAGCCATACGAGGAAAACATTGCAGAATCCGGGGAGTGTTCGGGCGGCATAGCTTGCTCCCGTCCCAAAAGAGCATCGGCCTCGGGGTACGTCCATTTTCCGGCGATACTCCCAAAACTTGCTACCTACATCTCTTCCTTGCCGGATGACACCGGTTTAGACTTTTGCCTTTTTCACTCCTTATCGCCTTCACGTACTCGGGATAGTTGACTGTGTCTCACTTGAACCTGTGGTATATCTGAGTCAGCCAATACGCTCGGCTGTGGCTGCACGTCGTTTTATTTATACGACCTCGGTTTCCTCCTCGTCGCAACCGTTTTCTTCCCAACGACCAGTCAACCACGACTCCGGGAACCAAGGCACCACCATTTCATTGGGAGAACCATCACATCGCAAGAATCCATCATGGCTGCCGACATCACAGCCACGTTGGGCTTGCCCGACCTCGTCAAACCCGTACTCAGCAACATCACCAAGCCGAGTATCGCCAACGTCAGCTCTCCAGTTCTCGCCACCATTGTCCGCGACGCCTACCGCGCTGCCTTCAAGGCCCGGGTCGCCGCCGGTGAAGCAAGGCCGGTCGTGTTTCCCTACACCATGTTCGCTAGTTTCATCGTCCCGATGCTCTACATGGTCATTCCCCACACGAAGCGGCCGTGGCTCTACCGTGCGAGATGGCTTGTTGTTGCTTTCATCATCAAATTCAACCTCGACATCATCAAAGACACCTCCAGCACCAACATGTCCATGTCGTATGTAGTCGGGATATCCTCATTTATGGGCATCATGAACGGCCTCACCATGTTGGTCTTCACAGCTCCGCAGTTCGAATACGAAAGAGTCGTTCGCAGAAAGGCCAAGAAGCCGACATCCTCTTCCAGTTCCCCCAAGCCTTCCAACACAGCCAACTCGCCCGAGGACCGCACCGCCTCGCCGAATAGGAATGTTCTCAGGAAGCGGGCTGGCAGCAAAAAGCGAAGAAACGCCCGAGTGACAGCACCAGAGGTTAACCTCGATGAGTACGAATATTACTGGCAAGCCTACCCGGAGAGTGGAACCTTTCTCGAAAGACTCAGCTGGGTCCTTGATCTCTACACCAACTTCAGGGGAGTCGGTAAGCAGCATCACCCGCCACCCGGTGTTGAAATTGCCATTACTAACTATAGGAAGGCTGGTCTTGGGCTGTCCCGTCGGTGCCCAGCCCAGCCCCCCCTGAACGACCCGGCACAGGGGAGATAGTCAAGATGGACACGATACCATTGGAGACATTCGTCGGGTGCCAGACTTACAAGGATGAGAAGGAGTTCCTGCGAAGGAAGCTGATCCCTGTTGGAGCTTCGTATCTCTTCCTCGATATCTTCAAAGTCGTCGTTATGGAGGACCCCTATTTCATCTTCGGCAGCAGCTCCCTTCCCCTTCCTCCTCACCTAACGGCCCTCCCGTCTTGGGTCGTGCCTGTGTACCGCCATGCTGCCGTCATCGGCATGCTTTACTCCGGGCTTGTCTTTCTCTTTGGCGTTCACGATTTGTTCCAGTACTACGTCCTCAGCAAGGTCTACCCCATTCGGGGTGAGTTGTGGCAGTATTCAACAGTGTTCGGCTCCTTTAGCCAGATCCTGGACAGGGGCTTAGCTGGTTTTTGGGGTTCCTGGTGGCATCAGACTTTTCGGCATACCTTCTCCGCGCCGGTCAACTTTGCCATCAAGCATGAGTATCTGAAAAAGGAGGCACGCAGCACCAAGATTCTTGGTTTATTGGTTGCCTTCCTCACCTCAGGCCTACTGCACGCCGCCGGAAGCATCAGCTCAATCCCCGATACGAAGTGGTGGAAGCCTGCTATCTTCTTCTGGCTGTCAGGTGTGGGTGTGTTCGTCCAGCAGATGTTCTGCACCGCCCTGAAGCCTCAGATTTCGAGGCTGCCCCGCGTCTCGAGGAGGCTCGGGAACCTTCTGTTCGTGACTCTGTGGCTGCACATCACCGTCCGGCCGCTGGCGGACGACTTTGCGCAGACCGGTCTGTGGCTCATGGAGCCCGTCCCCGTTTCTCTTGTTCGAGCGTTGGGGTTTGGACGCGGAGAGGTCTCTTGGTGGAAGCCAGACATGGAGGCGATGTGTCATTGGCACACTGGGCAGCATTGGTGGGAATCTGGATTCAGTTATTAGAGCATCGGCGCAGGCCTCATTGTAGCGTTGTAGCCCGTACGAGCCACGGTTTCAAACCGTGTCATAGATCGCAAAGATACTCCTTTCTCTTCTCCTCGTACTCCGCCGCCTCAGCGTCCTTCGCGTCCGTGCCAGCTCCGTCCTGTTCCTCGGCCGCCGCGGCATTGCTCCGCAGGCGGCGTTCGATTGCCCGTCTGTCCTCGTCGTTCGGCCGGCGCGAGACTCTACAATACTACTTGTCGCCCCCGGAAGACTTGAGGCGGGGACCCCATTTGTCAGTTCGTATCTCCCCCTTGTCTTCGGTATCCCCCCCTTATCTTCGGACTTCGGTCGGCGCGCGCGGAGGCGGGGAGGGGGTGGGAAGGGGGTGGCTCACCTCCTTGACGCGGATCGGATCGCTGGGAAACCGCTGCGCGGCGACATACACGAAGTCGGCCCTCTCTAGGCCCGTCTTCCCGGCCTCGAAGACGTGGACCCTGGCGTCGCCGAGGGGGCCCTTGGTCGCCTTCCTGTTCGACTTCTCGGGCATCCTTTGCTGTTCGTTGTCGGGGACAGTCAGCGTGTAGGATGAAAAGAAGTTTGTGGACGAAATTTCCGCTGAATTTCTTTTTTTTCCCTTTTTTTGTCTCCCCCCCCCCCTTTTTCTTTTGGAACGCTTCGGGTCGGTTGGGTTCTTTGCTTCTCTCTCCCCCGTCAGAATGTTGACGTGAAGTCCGTTTTGAAATAAAATGACTCGTCCGGTCAGGGGGGGGCGTTGACCGGCTGAGCGAACCCTCGTCGGGGCGATGTGGCGGGTCGAACCTGCCCTGGGGGTTCCGCCCCTTCCGTTGGTGCGGTGGTTCTTGTCTTTGTCACTTGTGAAGGAGTAGATACATTGCTCTTTTTTTTTTGGGGGGGGGGGGGGGGGGGGGGGGGGGGGGGGGGCAGGAGGTCAATCCGAGATACAGGATATTTTTTCGGTGTCTACTACCGCCTCTATCGTTTCTCGCATCAACGCTTTGTTATATTCGATAGCATCATGAACAAGCACAACCATGAACGGCGGTGGGGATAAGGGCAGTGACAGATCTGTGTGCTTTTCTCGGTTGGGCATTGCCGAACCCAACACATTTTGACAACCTCTCTGTATCGATCATCCGCTACAGTCTTACTGGCACAAGCAAGAGCACCTTGAAGCGGGCCACAGGTTGAAGCTAGGCACCTCAGACAGCCTCAAATGCGAGTCTAGGGCCATAGATGCGCAAGTCCGCGAGGCAACACATTTCACCGTCGCAAGAAGTGTCCAATGCATAGGAAGTAAAGTCGATATCTTTATCCATTTTGGGAAAGTCTTCTACCTATCCTTGGTAACCGTGGTGGCAAGCATCAAGAGGAAAACATGACAGGGGGTACCTCAAGCCGGAGCCAAAAACCAAACCCAACTGCCATCCCGTATCCTTGACCGTGACCCAACTCCGGTCTCTCCTATTGAAAGACGATAATGAAAAGCCTGTATCTCAAACAACCCTTAGACCTGAGCCTCAGGCCGATTTGGTCCCAAAGATACTCTCGGCCCGCCAACGCCCAAAACGTCCGATGCCATGCCGTGATGAAAGAGACGGAAAACCGAAAAAGAGGTAAAGGGCAAGAAAAAGCAAGGAGAAACGCCTGGTCGTTCAAATTTGAGTGTCAAACGGCCGCTCAAGATGACAGGGCGATGAGTAGTGAGGTCGTACGTAGTAGCAGTGACAACGGTTTTGCTCTGCAAGTCAGATCGAGCGAGCCTTTTAGCGTGTGGAATTTTTCATCTCAGCCAGGATGTTGGCCATGTAGATATCTGTCTCTACGATATTGAACCTAAAGCCCTCCTGGACGGCAGGCTCGACGTTCTGTGGTATGTTAGCGTCTGCGCCCCGGCCTCTTATCGACGGGTCTGTTGCTCACCTGAATACGAAGCTCTTTGGGGACAAAGGCGGCGCTGTCCTGGATATCCTTCTCAGTAGCGTCGATCCAGTTCTTGAGGATACCACTATCCGTCACCTTCATTCTCATCATGAGGAGGTTGGCGTAGCCACGGAGAATCTGCATGGCAGCCAGGGCGCCGTCGGTGTGCTTGATGTGCGCAATGACTATGTTACTGACCCAGGCTTCGTGAATGGCGTTGCGCAGCTCGATCTCTGTATTTTGCATGGTTCGGAAGACGGTGATGAAGAGACGAAGGCAGACCTTGTTCTCGATGGCGGCAGCGAGATCATCGAGGCCGGCGGTGACGAGAGCGCGGTCGGCGTCACGCTCAGCGGGGGTGATATGTCGAATGGATGCACGAATCGGAGCCTCGGTCTCCCTTATGGCGTTGGTGGAGGCGGCGGAAAGCTCTGCCTTGCTGACCGGAATGAAGGACTGTGATGAGTTCTTTTGGCGCTTGGGGGTTGGAGTGTCCTCGGCCACGACGGCGACGGCGGCGCGCCTCTTATCGTCCGATACGACGGCGGGGACGGGGAATTCGATAGCCTTCAATTGAGCCTTTGGTCCGGGACCAGGGTGAAGCTGGGGCAGACGATTGTGCTGGTAGGTCTGAGTGCAACTCTTGAGATCGTAACCAGCGGCATTCTGGGCCTCCTCAGAGGCGTAGAGGAAGGCGTTATCGCTGTAGACAGTACCCTTCTGGGCATAGTCATCATTCTGGAGAGTTTTATTAGTCAAAGATAGATCAGACATGAGGTGAAATGAAACTGGTTCATGTTACCTGGTCACCATCCGTGAGGTTCTCGGCGGAAGTGGTGTTGGCGACGAAGCGCGTGTTCTGGGCACAAGCACCCATCTTCAGACCGTACTTGGTGTTCTGCTTCTCGCCAGAGGCGAAGTGGAACTCATCAACTTCACGTTGTTTCTTAACGTTGGCTTGGCGCATTTTCTCATACGTCTGAATGGTAGAGGCGCGAACGGGACGAGAGTTGGCAAGACCAACCACAACAACCGGCGTGTTGTTGACAGAGGAACTGATGGAGCCGGTCTCGTTTGCGTCCTTCTTAGAAGGGATAGAGGACTTGCGGTTGAGCTCAACGCGCGGGATATACTCCTTGTCGGAGAAGGCGTTGCTCGGGGTGCCCATGGCGTATTCTGGATCGGAATCTCTGGAGAAAAGAGTGACAGTATTCTTCTTTTTCTTCGTTGGAGTGGAAAGATCAGGCGAGGGATTGTTGTTGCTCGCGGGGAAGGTCTGTAGGGGGTGAAGGAAGAACGAAGGTGCAGCCCAGTCTGGAGTTGGCAGGAAGGAAGGGGGGGCAGGAGCGGAAAGAGGGACAAACTGAATTTGCTTAGGACCATTGGATGAGGCCAAGCCCGCTGTAGTCTTTCTCTTTTCCTTACGGGATGAATCACCCTGTGAACTACATGTGTTGCTGCCGTCAGACAAGGAAGCAGCAGAACCAGTGGGTTTCTGCCGGACGGGAATGGCCATGGCCAGGCTGAGCTGACCTCCTGATCCGGTGCCAGAAGCGAAGTAGCTCAACCGCGCGGAGCCATGACCCGCCTTACTTACGGCGGCGATAACCGAAGGACGCCTCCAGTCAAGCTCACCAACACTCTTCTGAGGGTGAGTGGGATAGAGCTTCATTTTGCCGGTGGTGACGCATTCGCGGCAGATGGCGACGGCGCAGACACCGCATATTTGATGGGGCACCTGTTCGCCAGCGAGCTTCTCGCAACTGTCACATCTGATATACTTGATACGGCACTGCGTCCAACGGTGACGAAATATTTGCTTCTCGTAGAACTCCTTTTCGCTGTCGGCCTCGATCCGAGCCAGCGTCTTCTTGGCTTGATGTCCATCCTTGGCGGAGGTCTCGCGGTCCATGGTAGGCGTCGATGATGTCCAAGCTGAATGTCTCGAATGCGTGGGGATAGGGGCAGACCGATTACTGTCGTATTGTTAATCAAAAGCAAGAGAGTAACAACAGAGGTGCAAAAGCTGTGTTCGGCGAAGAAGAAAAAGAAGCAAAACTCGAGTGTCGAGGTCGCAAGCTTGACCAACAGAAACGAAAAAAGGGAGGAAACAAAAGATGGAAGGATGGACAAGCGGGCTCTCGCCTGTCTTGAAGAGAACATAGGATGGCCCTCGCCGCTTGTGAGGACAACCTGGGCATGAGGCTCAGGGTGGGATACTGGGCAAGATGGATCTTGTCAGTTGAGAAGACGGCTGACTCACAAGGTTCATAATAAATACAGTGCAGGAATGTTCTTGTTCCGTGAATAATAGGGAAGGCTCTTGCCAGTTTCAGAGTCTAACAGTGAATCTCATCAAGTGGTGATCCACGGGGCCGTCGGGCAGTATGGACAAGAGGGCTAGTTCTCACTATATGTGAATAAGAGCCAGTCAGGCCTCTTGCTGGTTGAAGAAAGCAATGCTAACTCTCACTCAGTTTGCAAAGGAAGCAGGCAATGCCCCTAAGGGTACTTACCATGGACGTCAACAATGGTCCAGTATTGATGAAAGATAGAAACATGTTCCTCACAAGTTACAAAAAGACACGATAACCATCATCGAGTATCAGGAGAGCCAGAAGTTTGCTCTTGGAGCTGTTTGGAAGAATACAAGCCACAGATACAAGATTAAGGTGGCGAAGTTCCATCAAGGAAGGAGAGCAGCCACGGCCTCACCATTTTTGAGACAAACGGAATGGATTATATGTGTAAGCAGAGAGGAGGCAGATCTTGCTGGGGGAAAAAAACCGGATTGAATTGCTATTAGTGAGTATTTTGAAGGACTAAGCTTGTGCTTATGCTGTGTGAAGATCAACACAGAAGAAGTCCTGCTATTTCGAATAGAAACAAGTGGGGGGATCTTGTTGAGCATGAGAAAAGATGGCAAGTAGTTTTATCGGAGTGCAAGACGATGAAGAAGTTGTTCCCGCTGAACGAAACCAAAGACAAGCCGGAGGTAGTACTCGCCCTTTATCTGGAACGATAAAGGCGTTTGCCATCTACACCTTTATCAAGCTGAGAGAGCCTGTAGGCTTGCTTGTGAACTGGTGTCAAGTTCCCAGATGCTTGAATGATATAGAGGTTTGGAAATCAGGAGGAGCTATGCCTTGCCATGTCCGAACTCCATAACTCGTTGGAGATGACTTCTTGTAAGAGGGGTTGCTTGACTATTTTAGAATATAATGACTTCATGCCAGAGCGCTTTCGCGAAGCCCGTGTGCAAATAACAGCCTGAGTCATGTAGTATTAATAATCGCACAGACAAACGACTGCCAGATGGGCTGCTCTCAATTTGACATTTGTCGATATCAGATCGACTCCCCTTGAAAGCAGAATCTGGGAATGACCCAAAGCCGCTAGACTCTGGGACCGAGCTCGGCATCAATGAAAAAGTGGTATCGGCAGGTGTTGGGCTTCGTCGATGACCGTGAACACACTTGTTTGAGATCCAAGAGAAATCAGATGGCCGAGAAGGTGTTCAGTTGAGCGCCACCCGAGACATGTCTAGGGCCAAGCCGGTGTCGTTGACGATATCAACTCCAATATGCCAACAAGTTATTGATGTGGCTGATAACGGCGCCGTAGCTCAGTTCCCCTATCAATGGAGAGAATCCAGGTACGGCAATTTAGCAAGAGTCTTCAGTCCGAGTATAGCCATCTGATTTGTGCAATATGGAAGAAGCGCTCGATGTGTTGTCGGTGAACAATGGACAGTGCGGCGAAACTACGAGCCAATTCAGCCCACCTTGGGTTTTGAACTGGTTGTGATTACGTTACATATGGCATAGATATTGTAACAGTAAAAGCCCGTAGCATAGGCACGGAAGGTTTATCAATGGACTCCAGGCAAGGGGGTGGAACGTTGCTTGTCGACAATGCACCGCGGTCCGTTCCCGAGTCTCATTCAGTGTGTTCGCCACATATCCAACGAAGCAGGGACGTTGAATAGACGCGCACTTCAAAGAGATTAAGGATGTCCCCACCGCCTTGAATCGAGAGGTTTCGGAGGGCGAGTTAGTATAAGAAAACAGTTGCTGTGGTTGTCGTCTATTTTAGATGAATCCGAGGTGGAAGGCACGTATTCGAGGTGGCACCGATGTCGCAGACCAGCCGCGCCGTCAGGAAACACAGTAGTGGGAAGTGCGAGGAACAGCCGATGATTCAGACACGCATTTACCGGCGTGCCTTGAACAGTCCGAACCTGATGCATGTCGCACAGACTGGGAGCTGGCTTGCGTTGAAGTCTGGATGAGTCGGAGGGAAGGAGATGCAAGCTCGCCGGCATCAATCCGACATCGCAGTTGCACCCTACCCCGATCAGTCAATCTTTTTTATTATTCTTCTTCTTCTCGTGGCGAACGGTCTGGGCTTCGGGCGGGATCGACCGGCAGACCCTTTTTTTCTTTCCGATAGCGGGTGGTGGGTTCGCTGAAGTTTAGATTAATATGCCTAACCGAGCGCGAGTGCGATCGTTGCCAGGACGACTTTCGCAGCCGGTTTTGCGCAACGAAAGAGATTGGCTGGCGGCCGGAACGTGGACGATAGTTACTATGGTGATTCGGGATGGGATGGATGGGGGAGGCCTGCCCGCCGGAAAGGGCAGGGTCCACGGAGGGAGGGCAGGAATCGGGCGCACGACATAGCCGGGCTATGTACGGGGGAAACCCCAGCCCCGACGGGGGAAAAATGCCAACCGCCTCTCAATCGTCTCCGCATGGCCCGTTTGGGCTCGGGAAGCCCTCTCGAAACAGGATGGTGGGACTCGCGAAGCGGAATATGACACCCACGAGGTGAAGTCGAAGAGAGGCTAAAAAAACCAGAAAAAAAAGCACCCCAAACCGTCAACGGGTGACGTTAGATAACAGGGGGTACGTACCGCATCGAGGCAGATGACCCATAATACCGTCCCTAGCGCACTGTGTCGGATGAAACGGTACGAGGCCACTGGGCCAATGGCGTGAGGCACCGGCGATGGATCGACCGCTGATTCGTCAATGGGCCCTGCGGTCAATTAAACGCGACCCCGCCGACAAGACGTGTCTTTTGACGCGACGGACGCGTGAGGCTCGCGACGACGCGACGACCACCCATCGACAGAGTTTCCCCTCCCGCTTCTCTCCTCTTCGTCAGACCCGTTCGACACGTTCTCCCAGCCGTTGGTGGTGGCTTGCGCCTTGCTGGCTGTGTCACGGCGGCAAGCGCGGTGTTTCTGGATTGTTCGAAGTGTTCGCTCTACCCACCCACTCTTCTGGGAGTGAGTGATGATGCCCAAATTCCGAGTCACCTAACTTGGGACGTCATAGCAGTTCTCGACCGGCTTGTCTGTCTGCTTGAACCACAGAATGTCATCGAGCATCCTCCGCTCGATGTCCGCCCGCAAGCGGCGAGCGAACATGGTCGATTCCCTTGTCGTGGTTGTGAGAATTGGAAGAGGCGGGGCAAGGCAGCGCGGTTACCCACGTTTCTGATGCAAGCCATTAAAACCAGCCCCTCTTTGAACCCGGGGCGTCTACCTTTCCACTTTGGGCGAGCCCTTGTTCATGCCACAACTGATTGAGCCTTCGTACTGTAGATCATCTGCTCTTTGTAGACTATGTAACAAGTTGCCAGTGAATGCCGGTACCACCACACCGCTTGTCCACGAGTTCATGGGACCCCGGCGGCTACCTTGAGGGCGTGTCACGCAAAGACGGAAGTATCATGAGAAGCAGCTAGGGGGGATGGGGGGACTGAGATTGAGCAACCCATGAGGCGGTCGTTTCGGAGACACTCAACCGGCCTTTCGTGACCAGGAGCAGCAAGCCCCTCCGATTCATGCGTCATCGGTTTTGGGGGCAGTGAGTTTGAGGAAATGGTCATATAGGGAATGCGTGGAACATCAAGCTTCTCAGGGAAGCCGCCGCACGCAAAGTTCTAATGACCTACGCCATTCAGTCACTTACAGCCGGGAATGTAGTGCGTCGGGGCCGTGGACCACGCTATCAATAGAGGCTGGTCGGGATATCTCGCGGGCATAATACGGACGAAGACCTGGCTCTGGCCAGGGATCATGGATCGGAGTGGACAACCGGATCGCTTGAACCAAGACTTGCAAGGCAACGGCGGCGACGGCGGCCAGTGAACCAGATAATCAAGGCAGCTGCATTCAGAATACAGACCAGGGCCGCGGGTAAACCGCGCCCAAGAACCCTTTGCGCAGCATTATGTGTCTTCCATAGTGGGGAGCTGGGAAAGTCTGGATGGAAGTGGTGGTTGGGTAGCATGGCATGGTAAGCACGCTTCTCTAACTCGCAGGCCAGGCTTGAGCCCGAGCTGGACGGTTCCTCTGGTTTCTCTCCGATTGCACCGAATGGATTAGAAGGCCGTTTGCTTACGGAACTTGCCAGTGATCGGCCATTGATACCCCAGTCAACATGTTCTTCAGCCCAAAAGGACCCAGCAAGCAAAACGCAGTGACCTCGGCCAGATGAGAGGGATACTTCTGGTTGACAATGAGCAAACCTACAAGGTCGGACCGAGGGTGAGTCTATCACTTTCGAGGACACGCCGCGGGTGTGGGAAAGCCTTGGCTGGGGCAAGGTTCTGCAAACGCGGCCATGTATAAAGACAGTATAGTCGATTATCCAGAGGCGCCTCACTAGTGCTGTGGCAGGGAGAGCGCGAACAGCGCAGCCTTTAGCACCGAAGTCTAAGGGGATGAGTGAGGGTCAGCTCAAAAGGATGAAGATAAAGCGGCGTCTATCTCGGGCTGCCCAAAGGCACGGCTGTTAGGTGTGGGGCTGATGGAGCAATAGAGTGAGCTGAGGGGGTAAGAATGGGTAAAGAAGATGCAAAGTCCGCGAGGAGCCCTGGCTGTCTGTCTTGCATGTCACGCAACTCTCTCTGTCGGCCGGAGAAGATCGAGGGAGATGGACTATGGCTCATGGCCCAAAAGTTGCAACCCGGTCAAGGACGGTCGAGATGAATGAGAGACAAGAAAAAGACAAGAGGGATTGCGTTTGAGCTAAATTCTGCCTTGCATGAGGGTGTGAAGAGAGACTGGATATGCAGATGGAGGTGGGGATGGAGGAAGGGCAAGGAACGCGAGACAGGTAGAAAGAAGCAAGGAGCAAGAACAGGGCCGACAGCCAGTCAGTAGTTGCGGGCACCGATTGTACCTGATTCAAAAGAAGGATCAGAGTCAGAAAGGGGGTGTTGGGAGTTGCAAAGAATGGTGTGTTTGCTATCCAGTGTCATCAGTGACGAAGGACCCTTGCAGATGGTAGAGGATGCGATGCAGGCGTGCACGGCGAGGGAGCCGAGGAGGGAGGAGGTGTGGGAAACGGGCGGGCAGAAAGGAAAAGAAGCAAACACGGCGTCCATCCCACAGTCGAGGTACGATACAGCCCGATGCGCGATTGAGACCCGACAAGGGAGCGCTCGAGACAGTGCGGGAGAGGTCGAGGACAAGGTCTGATGTACGTCGCGCGCCTCTTTCTCGTCTCTATCTTGGGTGTTGGAGTGCGTACGTGGTCATCATCGTGTTTGGTGGGCTGCGTCGGGTATCATAATGATGATGATGATGATGCGAAGCAGATGGATTACGTATCTGCACGTTTACCAAGGCATCTAATCTAACCAAACTTCAGCGAGGTGTTGTCAAGAGTCAACGCATCGTCCGTCCGGCAAGAACTAGTCATTGGCATACCTACCCACCTACCTACCTACGACATACTACGTAGGAAGGAAGAGAGGGACGGACGGACGGCATGGCACGACGACATGGAGGCGCGTGGCGGAAGGGTCGGTTGAGAAGCTCGGACCCTCTTTTTCCACGGCCATTACGATCCCTGGAAATCGGTCGGTACGTACCATGGAGCTCCAGACAGTGAAAGAGCTTGCATACAGACCCCTTCTGGCCACTGTGACGGTACCCACCCACTCCACTACCTACCTACCTCAGTCAGTAGGTAGGTACGATGTACATGCGGCATGCAGCTTGCGCCTAGCCATTGAACGGACCCTGTCAGGTGCAGGTGGGCCCACCTATTCAGCCAAGAAAGCCATTTTCGCCCTTCCCAGAATTATTAGTTTAGTCCCCCCATTAATCCTCCGCCATCCCATCTGCCACCTGCCACTCGAGTACCTACCTACTCAGCTAGCCCCAACCTTTCCCTTCTTCCCATCCACCACCTACCGCCTCTCCAGACGAACTCTTTCACCGACACACCACTCGCAAACTCCCCAAACACGTTATTACTTCACCCACATTCCTCGTCATCGCAGAGACATCAACAAAAACAACCCTTGAATCAATATTTTAACCTACACTTACTTGCGCCTTCGAGACCTACACCCTTGCCCTTTTAACCCCTTCGTCGCCCGCCCTACGTACAGAGCCGCCCGGCGCATTCCAATCAAGACCCTTCCCTTCCCTCTCTCTCTCTCTCTCTCTCCTCCCGTCGCAAAGTCGCGCACAACTGCGAAACCACCTCCTCGCTGTCGCGAACCCGCCAGCCCACCAGATCCTATCAACCAAGACCGACAGGTACAAAAGCGCATACCTACCTACCTACCGCCCATCATGCTCATGCCATCCGCCTTCTCTTGCGACACGTCGCAGCCGCCTCTCACCCGCCTCCAAGCCTCCCTGTTCGCATCGCCTCCCGCGAGCCCTCCGACACTATCGCATCCTGGCTTCGGCAACATCTTCGACACCTGTCGCTCCCTCCAAGCCCTTCTCTCGGCACCCCAGCACCATCAACCTGCCGCTCCCGCCTACGACGCGCAGCAGCACACTCTGCCGACGCCGGCGCAACTCCCGACACCGCCCCTCACCCACGCGCCGCCCCCCCTAAAGCTTCGCCTGCGCTCGCGCGCGAAGCAGGATGGCGCCGCTCACAGCGATCACCACCCGCGCAAGCGCATCGCAAAGCGCGCGCCGCCTCGCGGCGTGAACAAGCGCCGCCGCGCCGTCGACGATGACTCGTCGCGCAGCGAGACGGACGAAGACATCGACAGCGACCTCGAGATATCGTCACGGCGTCAGCCCTTTGTCCAAGGCCAGAGCCAAAACAACACTCCTCTCCTCTCCGCGCCAGCTACACCCAAGCGTGCGCGCATCGCGCCCGAGATCATTCCCCTCGGCCTCGGCCGCTCTGACTATCACACATTACACCTCCTGAACGGCGGCGATGGGGTGAACTGCAACAATACAGAGGAGGAGCAGGGCACCAACGTAGAGGTCGAGGCGGACGGTGAGCCTTGGAGCGCCGAGGAGGACCGCATACTCGTCGAGCTCGTGCTGGAGAAGCTCCAGCTCAGCAAGACAGAATGGCAGGACTGCGCGCGCAGCCTGGGCAAGGACCGAAATTGTTTATCGCGGCGGTGGAAGAGCCTGATGCTTCAAGGAGAAGTCGGCCTCAAGGGCCGGAGGAGCAGCCGGAGGACCAAGCTCCACGGCACCTGGCGGTAAATTGTTCGCCACCACCCGTTCACTTGGATCATTCTTGTTTGTTTTGGGCTTGCGAATTGTGTATTGCTCCCAGGGTTGAGGGACGACACAGGATGCCGTATGTGGCTGGCAGGCGTTTGTTTGACGCACCTGTCCAACGGGCGAGATACCCGGAACTGGCTTATCATTTTGGGACTACAATACTTGTTTTTGTTTTACTTATTCATTTTGGAGCGATTGATAGTGCGACCCATCTTGCGCGCTTGGTCTCTGGCTGGATCGGCTTTTGAGTTGGCAATTCTGTCTCTTCTTCTTCCTCTTTTTCTCCTTTGTTCTACTGGAGCGCGTCACCGCGACCAAGCACCAGAGAAAGAGCCTCCAAGTAGCCTGTGAGACAGACACATAGCATTCAGTAGTAGTCTTGCGGCAGAGGCGCCCGAATACAGACACAGACCAAACTACATACAAACATTCCCTCTGACCCGTTCCACGTTCCTGTGAGTAAATCTTCGCTATATGCGGCCGATGCCCAGGTCGGGACCCCTGGACCATTACACTTTCTGCATTTTTGGTCTGGGACATGCAGTACCGGCGTCGAGTCTCGAGCCCGCATGCGTCCGATCCTGTCTGTATGCCTGTCTGTCTGTCACGTACGTCTGGTCCGTTGACTGCTAGACAAGAAAGAAAAAAAACAACAAAACACACACGCTCTCTCTCTCTCTCTCTCTCTCTCTCTCTCTCTCTCTCTCTCTCTCTCTCTCTCGCGCGCGCGCGCACATATATGCAGCAACTGCAGGGTAGGGCATTCCCCCCCAAGCAGAATTTGACTTTTTGTGTAACTTGAGTTTTCAGAGTGGAGCGTCATCTCCTCGTGGCGTTTTGCGAGAGCTAACCTCGCACCCGTCAAAGGAGCCCTACAACGCTAGAGGTCGCCCTTCCCGCCAAGGCCGTTCGACCTGCCTTGGACTGCTCAGACGCAGAGACGAAGGCGGGAAGAGGACGAGGAGGAGGACAGGGCCGGAAATTGGCGGCCACTGCCACACCATCAGCAGAGAGCGCGCGGCGATGAACCGACAGATGGACGTCGCGCCGGTCCCCAGGGTTCTCGCGCGAGCCATGCTCGGCCCTCCCCCACCCCCGACCACACCCAGCCTCCTCTTCACCACGCGCCGGGTTACTTTGCAGATTCGACGGGCGTTATCAGTCCATCGCGATAGTTGCCCGGTAGCGAGGTGGGTACTCCCGTCCCCCCCCCCCCTCTTCGTTGTCCACGATAGGAAACTAAAAGTAGCAACGGCGAACCCAGCCGCCCGCGCTCGAGAGGGGGGGGGGGGCTGGGCGGGAGGACAGCCCGCCGCGGAGCTTACTTACATACATCCATCACGTCTATTCTCTGTTTGTATGTCCATCCGTAGCCACGTGCGCTTCACGTACGGATGCGGCGCCGTTAGGCGAGAGAGGGAGGAAGGGAGGGGAGGGGGGGGAGGCGGAGCACAGGCTTTCCCAAGTCTACCAGCTCCAAATACACAATGACAAACAAAACCAAACCAAGCCCTTTTTTTTCCCTTCCCTAACTTCTGTTTGACGACGAACGACGCTGGCCAACGAGTCTCGTCGTCTTGACCATGCCTAGGGACGAAAAGCGTTTGGACAACTGGGAAGGGCAAGCGGGCAGACGCGAGGTGGGAAAGGGGAGGAAGGCGGGGGGTGAGGCGAGTCGTAAAAAAAATAAAAATATAAAAAAAGAACCGACGAGGTGAGAGGCCCGACCAATCGATCATCCGCCCTTCACCCAAAGGAGCATCGTCCAGGAACCATCGCGGGACGCAAGGGATGGCTGGGGGTGCTTCGACTTCGTCGATGGTTGGGAAGATGGCGTTGAGACATTGTGGGGAGAGTACCTAAGAAGGCGGCCCGGTGGGGGGAGGGGGTGCGCAGACTGGGATGAACTCGGACCTGCAGTTCTCTCGGGGGGAAAAAACAAAACACCCCCAAAAGGGATGGCCTGGAAGGGGAGTTCGGAAAGCGCGTTATAGGTACGGATACAGTACCATGGTCCATGGTAGAAGGGAGGGGGCGGGACGGCGATAGCGTGGAGACCCTGCACTCGCCGCCGCCGTCGCCGCCGCCGCCTATCGGCTCGTTGATGTGCCTGAATCGAGGGGTAGCCCCTGAAGTGAGCCGCCGGACCAAGGCGCAAGGAAGGGAACCCCCCCGCCCCGGCTGGGGCCGAGCTCTGTGGCCCTAGAAAGCGATTGTTATGTGTCAGTGGTCTGTAGACGCGTGTAAGTAAGTGTGTGTTGTGTGCGTGCGCGTGTGTGTATGGGTGTTGTATGTGTGAGAAGTGAGGGTTGGTTGTTGTCTCGCCCACGCTCAAAATCACCTCAACTCACACCCGCCGTCTCAGCTGCTCGCTCAGATCCGAAAGAGCGTAGCATTTTCCATCTCGCGACTCAGATCGCTGTCTTTGCCCCCCTCTCAAAAAATCTCCATCTGTCCTCGCCCTCGGCTTGGCCTGCCCACCAACTTCCTCAGCGAGCCCCTAGCCGTTCACGCCCCCCCCCCCCCCCCCCCCCCCCCCTGCTCCGTCTCAAAAGTTCGAAGAGAACTGAGGTGCCTATCTCTCTCTCTCTGTCTCTGTCTGTGTCTCTGTTCCCATGTTTCTCCCTCTGACTAAAAAAAAAAACTAAAAAAAAAGCCGGAAAGAAAACAAACATCGGCCAACGTCGCGACGAAAAAGGAGGGGGAGAGCCAATGGAAGGCTTCGAGCCCCTTCTCTACCGACCTAGTTCACCACCACCGGCCGCCTCGGTCGCGCCCAAGTCCCCTCACCGAGAATCAATCGCGCGACTCTCCCGAACGCAGTAGAGCAGACAGCGGGCGACGACGTCAAGGGATGGCCGAGACATTCTCTAGAGGGACGGGATTGGATGGCGCGATCTAGGAAATAGGCTCGCAGGCCATCATCGTTGCGTGAGGGGCCCGATGGACGTAGGGGGGTGGGGAAGGTGGATGAAGAGATGCATCTGCAAACCGTCATGCGCATGTGGCCTCTCCTCGCCGGCCGACGCTGTCTTGGCTGTCTTCCCCTTTGCTTCTGTCGCCGACGCAGAAGCCGGACGCCATCGTCGTCGTCACGATCCGTTGGCTACAGGCGCCGCGGAAATGTGTCACTCAATCGAGGTGGTTCTTGGGCGAAGTGAATCACGCGGAGACCAAGAACGCGTCTCGTGTTTTGAAATTCCAGAAAGGCACTACACTAGTCAGAGGGCCAGGGCCATGAGATGAGCTAACGATTGTCCCCCCCCCCCCAAAAAAAAACCAACAGGCCGAAGCATTCTTTGCTGCCATGCTTACTGCCACGCAAGCAATGCTGAGCCGTCTTAATTCCCATCATGAAGTCATAGCAAGTCTCGCAACCCGGCCTGGAGCATTCTGGCCGCTCTGTACGCACTTCTCCCCCGAGGCCCCAAGCTGGTCATGTCTAATCGTCGTCGCCATACGTCTCTTCGTACTCCTCTTCGTACTCCTCTCTGGCCTCTTCGAGGCGCTCGTGGTCGCTGCTGCTGGCGTCCGAGTCGGCGGCGTCAGCAAGAGCCTTTTCATACTCCTCTCTGGCCTCCTGAACATCCTCGCGGTCACTGGACGAGACCGACGAGCCGTCCGCGTCAGTGGGAGGGAGAACAGCCGGAGGCATGTTGGGGTCGGCGTAGGGGTCTTGGTAGCCGCCGTATTGAGGCTGAGGGGCAGATGCGGCGGCGGCTGCCTTGTGCTCGTCATCCGAGTCATCTATGGAACCACGGTCAGTAAATGCTCAAAGCCGAGGCAGCGACAAAGTAGAAAGAAGACCCCCGCGGTTGATGGACTTACCAAGTGCGTTCGCGATGAGTGCGCCACCAACAGCACCGACGGCAAGACCACCGGCAGCACCGAGGAGCATGCCGCTGCTGTTGCTCTTCTTCTTGTCCTTCTCGCCATAGGGATTGGTACCGCCCTGCTGGTCGTAAGGTGCCTGCCCATAGGGGGGCTGACCATAGGGGGCAGCGCCGCCATAAGAAGGAGCGGGAGAGCCGTAGCCGTGGCCTTGGTCGCCTCCGAAGGCTCTCGTGTCGGAGGACGGAGGCGGGGCGTAAGAGGATGGACCCTGGGGGCCGGTAGGAGGGGACGGGTGCTCCCATTGAGAACGGCCGGTGCTTTGGTCAACGTAGAACCAGCGGTTGTGGGTGGTGTCCCACTGGACGAGCCAGCCGCTCGAGACGGGAGGGGCGGCCATTGGGGGCGCGGCGGACTGGGGAGCCGGAGGCGGGGCCTGGGCGTAGCTGGACTGGCCACCGTATCCGTAGCCCGGGCCGGACTGAGGCTGTGCCTGCGAGGGGTAGGGGTTGTTGGAGGGGGGAGCGCCGCCGCCGTAGCCGCCGTACTGATGCTGCTGCGAGGGATCACCATAGCCGCGTTGACCTAGGAACAGTGCGAGTCAGCAACCTTATCATGACGACGGTTGTATTTTGGTGGGTTCTGGCCAGTATCGAGGTCAAGGGGAAGGTAGGCATAGCCTTGGGGTCCGGTCCGGTCCGGTCCGGTCCCGGGACCACGATACTTAAAGTAGGCAAGATTACAACAGCCAGGCGGGAAGGCATGTGAGTTGTGATGAGCCAAAAACACATGGATGAAATAGCCCGTCCTCGTGGGCAGGCAGCACAGCAGGGTGGGTTAATTAGTGTGCGGATATCATATCACTTACCAGTCTGGTGCTGCTGGTCGTCCTTCTTCTCGGCAGGCTTGTCGTCGGAGAAGGAGGTTTTGAGCTCCTCGAACTCCTTGGTGAGCTTCTTGAAGAAAGACATGACGGCTCTTTCTCGTTGATGTTGGTTGGTGACTTGCTTGTCAAGGCGGATGGAGACACTGTAAGTACCTAGTTTGAGTGGTGTAGTGAAGAGGCGGGGAGGACGGATGAGACGGCAGAGGCCGAGAAATAGTGAGGGGCAACTTGGGAAAGTGCGGCGCTGCGCAAGCCCTTTTCTTTATTTCGGGGGCGGTGGGGGAGAGGAGCCTGCGGCAGGCAGGAAAAAAGAAAAGGGAAAAAGGTGAAGGGGCAAACAAATCAGGTAGTAAAACAGGTCCTCTCAGGAAGGAGCCGATGCGGCGGGAATCGGGAGGGAACCAAGCGAGGAAGGAGAGAGAGAGAGAGAGGGTCTGGTGAGATGGATAGCTAAGGTACCTTATTACGATGTTACGACGTAGGTAGGTAGGTAGGCAGGAAGGCAGGCAGCGCGCTGGTCGATTGCGACTCGCGAGGAGGAGCTTTGCCAAGACTTCTTGGCACCGGGGCTCTTATACTGCGTGAGAGTAGTTAGCCATGATAGGCTCCGCCGTGTGGATCACATCACTGGATGGCATGGACCGCAACCGAATTCTGGGGTGCGAAGTGAAGCTTGCTGCGGGCGGGCAGAGTGCAGAGTGCAGCACGCAGCATGCGCTGTATTCGCGTGGGAGGGGTGTGTGTGTCATACAGAGAGAGAGAGAGGTGTCTGAGGTCACCGATGGGCTCCCTCCCGGCGTAGAGCTGTCTTGTCTGTCCATGCCATGTAAGCCCGACCGACGGCCAGTTGGACGAGGTGAGGTGCGGTGCGGTGCGGTTCGGGACGAGTGAGGTTGGATGATGACAGCTTGTGCCGCCGCACTCATCGGATACCTAAGCCAGGGTACCTGCCTCAGGAGGGAGGGGCAGTCTTCTGTGTTTAGACATCCCTGTGTAAGGCCATCAACTGAATGATACTTGCCCCAGTGATGGCGAATACTGAAGACTGTACTGTACTGCACTGGTACACACTACAGCAAACCTAGGTAGGTACCTACATTCATCACCTGGCGGACGGCGACAGATGGTTGTTGATTGGAGGAGGCCTCCGACAAGTCATCACCCGGTACGGAGTTGGTAGGTACGAAAAGGCTGCAAACACCTGGAATCTGACGTACGGCGTACATGATAAAACAAAGCAGGGGCCCGGGGGTTTGGGTACCTTATCCTGAGGTTCCTATATGTGTGTGTGTGTGTTGTGTCAAGTGAGAGGAGCGGAAAGCGGTACCGGGGAGGAGCACTCCAGGGGAGGGAGCTCGAGACGTGCTTCACAATTTTGGGGGACGTTGACAGCGCTGGGCCGCACCGGAGCTCCGCCCTGTCCGCCGCCGTCCACCCGACTGGTTTAAACAGGCCTCCACCGCGCCACATCCGGCTTAGCCTTGCTTGACCCGAAGACTCCTGATGATTGACTTTCTACCTCATTACGAAGTACCCAGTAGTAGGTAGTGTAGAGTACACTAGTCGGCCCCTGTGGGGGGTTAACGATTTTGCAGCAAGGTTGGGTCTAACCGTCTCGGGAAAAGATGTCACGGGCAGACAAAATTGCCGCCCGTCTGTCTGTCTTCCTTCATACCTTAATGCCACGTCCATGCAGACGGTTGTGATCACTCGCCGACTACTGCACATACATATGCAGCCATGCACAGTGAGTGGCCTGACCTGATGACGGACGAACAAAAAGGAAAGAGGACCGACCTTACGTCTCGCGCATCGCGTCGGGCAGATGGCACTCCGCTGTCGGTCGTGGCCGTCTGCGAATAGACGCCGCTGAGCAGTGTGTGTTGTCTTGTCCGTATGACTGGATCCAGATAGGTAGTAGGTAGGTAGGTAGGTATGGCAAGGCAAGGCAAGGCAGGGGATGGTCTCAGAAAATGAGCCTCCAAACGTCCACCAAGGCTCGGCAACGGGTCTCAAGACCCTTCTTAATGGGCCGCCGAGCTGAGGAGCTTGCAGCCGACCTAACGCTTTTCGACGTGGACGCGTACGCCTGCCAAGAGAGAGCCAAGAGAGATCCTTGGCCTTGGCCACCGTCCTCGATGCCGACACATCCACCACCGCCCACTGACATCTGTACTCGGTTTTTGCGTTACCGTTCGACGGACAGAACAGCGTGCGGCTACCCAGGTAGGTAGGTAGGTAGGTAGGAGGGCAGGTTGGATGGGTGGACGGATACAGAAATAACACAGAGTTTAGATGAACAGTCATCCCGTGCTCCGCCCTGCATTTGCGCATCGAACTCTGTGCAAGTCTCTGCTGCCCAATCCGCGAGATGCCCAGGCAAACTTACACCAGGTACCACTGCCGAGAGAGCCCGGCATCCCAGCAGGATCCCCCATTGTTGCCCTCTCTCTCCTTTTACTGTTTGCGAGATGACATGGAGCGAGGTGCTTCGAGGTGAAGCGGGCATTGGTTGATTGTGCAGCGCGCTGGGAAGGAACCCCCTTTCGCCTGGAGTGCGGACTTGTGCAAGCGATCCAAGGGTCCCAAATACCTTGGTACATACAGTACGGATACATACAGGTAGTGAATGTAATGTAAGAGCGGGGCGGGGACCCCTTTTTTGTTTTATGCTTCCAAGATACCGATAGACCAAAGAGGATCGGCCCAGCGGGTAACAAGACCCTCGGATCACCCAAGACGGAAGTGGCTTACACGAAACGCGCGTGTACACTACTACGTCCGGTCCGCAATGAAGAGCGACTCGCTGACAGACGAGTAAGAAGAACCACTCAGGTAACAGGTGAAGAAGTGATTAGGCAGGTAGGTAGTTAGGTAGTGTCTTGAATATCGGGCCATGATCCCGGTAGGTGATAAACATGACTGTTCTTGTCCTCTGACCGGCAGACCTCACTCACTCACGTCCTACCACACCTCGATTCATATTTCCTCCCCGTCTATTCTTTTTTATCCTCTCCACCACCCCCTGCCTGGAACTTGCTACTCGCATCTTTCCACCTTCTTCACTCTTTCCCTTCCGTTTTTGCGTCTTCCCTCCTCCCGCGCATATCTCCCACCGCCATCATCGTCATCCTTCGCTTTGTTTACGCGAACCTCATACGCGACAGCCTCGCCTAATCGACAACTCTCTCGCAGACCTCAGTCGACATGTCTGGATACCCTCCCCAACAGCAGTGAGTCCTCCCCCCGTCCAGCACGCGCTCATCCTCCAGTCCGCGAGACCGCCGAGACTGACCAGCGCCCTTCAACCAGGCCCTACTATGGCGCCCCCCCTCCTCAGGGTGGCTACCCTCCCCAGGGCTACCCTCCTCCCGGCCAGCAGCCTGTAAGTTCTCACTCGTTATTCGTCGCAAGAAACCTCAAAGGGTAGGCAGACAGCTGACAGCATACCCGCCTAGATGTACTACCCTCCCCAGGGCCAGGCTCCCCCTCCCCAGGCGGAGAAGAAGGACGACAAGGGCTGCCTTTACGGCTGGTAAGCATCAGCGGCCCTCCCCTATCACCCAACGGCATCGTCGATTAACTCGTGGTTTTTTCTTCTTCTTTTCCTTTTAGCATCGCCACTCTCTGCTGCTGCTGGCTCTGCGGAGAGACCTGCGAGTGCTGCCTGGAGTGCCTGACCTGCTGCTTCTAATCGCCAATAACATAACAAGAAATCCCGAGTGTGACAACCAACCAAACAAAGAGATACCACCATTACAACCACCCCGAATGCGACCACGGCCTTGACTTTGTTTTTGCTCATTGGGTTGGGGAGAAACGATACGGATAGGACAGGCAGTCGGGATCGCGACTTGGGCGAGGCAGCAGACGCGGGCAGGGGTCGAAGCACACGAAGACGACTGCTTTTTTCGTTTGACTTGCGAACCGCCCCGTCATTTCCAACTTTCAGGGCGAAGCGGCAAACATCGCTCACCTGCGCGCGCGCAGGTTTGTTTTCTGGTTTCCGTGCAATCGGGGGAGGGATGCTACACGACATCGGACCCTCGGCAGAATCTTTTTTCTCTCCCTCCCCTTTCCCTTCTATTTCTCTTGCCATCGATTATTCCCCCTTCTTATGATTAACCCCAAGGCGATTGCGTCTCGCTCGCTTTGGTTTCCTTGTCGTCACCCGGGGCGGGACATTCACGGGCCCTTGGTCGCTGCCCAAGGGACCGATACGTTTGGAAGCCGCCTTTGTACTCTAGGAGATAGTATCAAACGAAGCAACCGACCCCGACCGAAGAGGCCATTCATTTGACAGGTGACCAGCTGCAATTGTGGGAACGCATGTTTGCTTGGGGTTCAATGTGTATATGTCGTGCTTGTGTGTTTGTCGTTTCGTCTGTCCTGCCAAGTCTGTTGTCCGCCCTGCAAACCGCTGCCCAAACCTTTCCATCTCAGTGTGCCTTCGTCGGGGGGAAAGGGTATCAAAAGGCAGCCAAGTGTCGTGCGTTTCCCCCCCTTCCCACCAAGATCTTGCCCCCGTAACCAATAGAAATGCCTCCAGGGATAATCCAAACCTCCCGGCCAAAACGTCCGCCTACGCTTTGACTTCCCTTCCGTACCGGGTTTTATTCATTCGTTTAGTTTCTTTCACTTCTTGCCGTCCTTCGGGGCCATGAGCTGGACGAATTCTTGGTCTATTGTGGGGGTTTTTTTTTGCGTCAGTCGATGGATCAATCCTCCAGAAGTGAAGGCTGCTAAATAAAGAATATGGGGTGGGGGCAGTGTTGGGGAAGCGAAATGCAGATGGAGGGGGTGAGGGGGTGGGCGAGGTTTGCTCACAATCAATGGAACCGTTGCCGTCCAGGTCGGCGTGCTTGATCATCTCCTCAATCTCCTCGTCGGTGGCGCGCTGGCCGAGGGACAATAGCACCTGGCGCAGCTCCGAGGGCGACACGGAGCCGCTGTTGTCCTTGTCGAAGACCTTGAAGGCGGCGACGAGCTCCTTGTTGGTGTCCGAGTCCTTGCTCGACGCGGCGGGGGCCTCACTCATGAGCTGAAGGAATTCTGGGCACCTGTCAGTCGACGGGTGCTCTGGTCCGCAACAGTGCGTGGGGGTCGCTCTGCGCCGGGCCTGAGCATTTGGGGGGGGGCGCTTCTTACCGTTGAAATCAATGCCGCCATCGTTGTTGGGGTCGACCTCGGCGATGAGCTCGTTGACCTCCTTGATACTAGGGTTCAGGCCGAGCGACTTCATGGCGATCTGGAACTCCTCGGCGTTGATGGCGCCTGGCGCCGAACGAAGTTAGCCATGGGGACCAGGGGTAATATGAGCTTTGTGAAAGCTGTCGCGTGGGTGGGTGCAGATGCGCGCGGGCGCGCGGATGAGGGAGGAAGGAAGGAAGGAAGGGAGGATGAGGTAGGTGACGGGATTAAATAATGAGCCAAGCCGAGCGGGAATGGGCTACTAACCAGTGCCATCGCGGTCCTGTTTGGTGTGCAAAACAGCATTGTCAGCGAGAGAGGTTCATCCCAAGGCGCGATAGGTCATGATAATCCGATGGCTGCGGGGGAAACTTGACGCGTGCAGGCAGGGTAGGGTAGGGGTAGTAGGGCCGTCGCAACTTACGAACACGGAGAAGACTGCCTTGTAGTCGCTGTACTGCTCCTCAGTGAGACCGTACGGAGGCGCCTTGCATAAAGTCAGCCTTGGGCTATCGAGAGTAGAGCTATATAGATCTGGAGCTGCAAAGGGAGGAAGAGGAAGGGGAGCAGCTTCATCGGCGTCGCAAGCGAAAACGGACCATTTTTCTTGAGCTTTGCGGGGTTGGGAAGCGAGCGAATGTAGGTCGCGTGGGTGAAATCGGAAATGCGTGCGAAGGGAGCTTCGATGATGGCTACTACGGCTTCGGTCGGTCGTTCGCCTGAGATAATTGCGTGCAACGGGCCAGATGGATCAATGGTTCGTTGTTCAGGTGCGAATATTTGGACAGGAGGGGAGGAGGAGGAGGGGGAGAAAAACGGGTGGTGAGAAAAGGCAAAGAGAGAGAGAGAGAGAGAGAGAGAGAGAGAGAGAGACCCTCGTCAGTCTATGTGTCTCGCCTTGGCCTCAGCCTGATTGAATGGCTGTCTCCTAGTGCTACCCTGCGGCCGTCTCCCAGCTTGTTTTTGCCATGGTGCGAAGGGGAAGGGGAAGACAAGGTAGTGTAGGTACACATGGATGCGGATACAGAGAACGGTCCATGCTTTCTTTTCGAGACTGAGTCGATGCTTGCTTGTTACCGCTACGTATCATGACTCCATTTGAGTTGCTAGCAGAAAGCGACATCTCCCGCACACATATACACACACACAGAGAGAGAGAGAGAGAGAGTAATTGCTGAGTAGGTACACACACGGCCATCTGTTTAATGCACCAGAATGAATGAATGCATGCAGTGCTGACTGGCTCATCCGTAAATCATCGACATGGCTTTCTCATCCTTCGCTCCAGTGGTACACTGGATACCTACAGGTAGGTACCCTGTCCTGCCCTGTCCTGAGCCGACCTGCCAGTGATCACCGCCGGCATGTGAGGAATGACGCCAGGCTGCCCTACGGCGCCGTTTAGCGCCCTGGGACGCCTAGGAAGGGCTTGGCGCCCGAGCCATTTCCGCCAGCGGGCCTGCTAGGCGTACGCGGCCGCATCCACAAGATCAAGCAAGCCATTGCTCGAAGCGGCTTAGGCCCGCGCCTGTCCGGTCCTCTGGAATGGAACCCGGCCTGCCTTGCTGCGGGCGGGCGGGCGGGCGGGCAGGCAGGACAGGGCAGGACAGGGCAGGACAGGGCAGGACAGGTAGGCATACCTAGACGCAGCCCGATGCCATGCCATGTATGTATGTACGTATGTATGTATTCCATCCCATCCCTCCGCCGCCCTTAGGTAGGTAGCTAAGCTGTCTGCGGGAAGGAGAGGAAGGGACTGACTGGTAAGTGGCTGGCTGGCTGGCTGGGTCTTGGCAACCCGAGGGGAGGCTCACGGTCGTGCATCTGGCAGCTGCTACATACACTACCCGGTACCTATCTAAGCTACGGACGGAGTAGCAAGGCGTCTAATTGGCGTATACTGATGGTGGCGGTGGTGATGATGATTCAAGCTCAGGTCGCCCCGCTTGGTCTTGAAGCAGCTCGATAGGATGTACACATGGTATGCACCTAGGTATGTATATATGTACATGGTTATATCTGGCAACCCTACGAAGAACCAACTGCCCTGTAAACGTACCTTAGTACATGGTTATATCTGTTCATGACCAGTAGAGTTTAGCGCGGCTTGCTTGCCCGTCCTGCATCTTTCCATCATGAGCTATACATAACTACGTACCGCTCTGCTCCACATGCCCGCCTCGGGATGCTGCTGATTGTTGGCCTCGGCCGACAGTCCCTAGGCCACCAAGCTCACTGACGTCCCTGAGGGAAAGGAATCTTGATCTTAGGGAGGCAACCGGCCGCTTGAGTCGACCAGCCTCTGCAATATCGTAATCCACATGCTCTCAGTCGAACGAGTAAGCGTCCTTGTCTTCTGAGGGTGATGTGAATCCCAAGTTCAGCGGTCCAAACGCTACACCAAACGCCCCCACCCCTTGCTGCCCCTCTTCCAACCCCACAACTCGGACCACAAGCTGTCTCATCCTGGGTTGCCTCTATCCGGCTGCCCCTCCGTCCCATTCCATTCCATCCCATCCCGGATTCCCGAGCCCAAGACTCCTCCTTCCCAACGTACCTATACCCTAGTACTTGCCGTGTCGTACCGTGCCGCCTTACCAGCAATAGGTACTCGCACCTGAAGGAACCCAGCTGTACCTACCTAGCCAACCGTTTTCTCCTTGAGGGACATCTCACTCAACCCCACCACGCTTCTCTCACCCCCCCTCGCATTCCATTCATTCTTAACGACACCTTAATCTTCCGAGCCCAAAGTCAGTGTCGTCCTTCTTCGGACTCCTCTTCTCTGCAACATCAGCTTTCCATTTGCTACCTCCAGGAAATTTTAGGGGGTCGAATTCGCCCACGCTTATTCACTCACAGTGGGTTTTCTGCCCCTCACCCCGCCTTTTCTTGTCACTAACAACTCACTCACATCCATCACAGAAACCGCATTTGTGTGTGCGTGTGTGCGTGTGTGTGGTAAACAAACACACAGGTTGCACAACAAGCCCCCGGTGCATCACTCATATAGCGTCAACTGACCCCAACAAACATGTCTGGTTACCCGGGACAGTACGGCTACGGTGCCGGTGGTCACGACGGAGGCTACGGCGGCGGCGGCGGCGGTTACCAACAGGGAGGAGGCTACGGCTCACAACACCAGGGCGGTGGAGGAAGCTACGGCGGATACCAGCCGCCCCCCGGCCCGCCTCCTTCGCAACAGCACGGAGGCTACGGCGGCGGCTATGACCGCCCGCCCCCCGGTCCTCCTCCGGGCCAGGGTGGCTACGGTTACAACCAGCCGCCGCCCAACCCGTACCCGGACCAGAGCTACGTCGGCAGGTATGCCCCCCCTCCTTACCCGCCGCCGCCCGGCCTTGACGTCTATGGCTACCCTGTCAATTCCGGACATCAGGGAAGGCCCAGTGAGTACCCTTCCTCTCTCTGTCTCTCTCTTCTCACCTCTCGCCGATACTGATTCGCTCTCAAGACATGCCAACCGTGAACTCCAACGACTGGGCTCATGGCAACCGCAACGCGCCGCCTCCCCCGCCCTCCGGCGCCCAGCAGTTCGGTCATGGCGCCCCAGAGGGTTACAGCTTTCAGTACTCCACCTGCCAGGGAAAACGCAAGGCTCTGCTCATCGGCATCAACTACTTCGGCCAGGACGGCGAGCTCCGCGGCTGCATCAACGACGTCAAGAACCTCTCGGCCTTCCTCGTCGAAAAGTACGGCTACAAGCGTGAGGACATGGTCATCCTCACCGACGACCAGCAGCAGCCCATGGGCCAGCCGACCAAGAACAACATGCTCCGCGCCATGCACTGGCTCGTCCAGGGCGCCCAGCCCAATGACTCTCTCTTCTTCCACTACTCGGGCCACGGTGGCCAGACCGAGGACATTGACGGCGACGAGGACGACGGCTACGACGAGGTCATCTACCCCGTCGACTTCAAGGAGGCCGGCCACATCGTCGACGACGAGATGCACCACATCATGGTCAAGCCCCTGCAGCCCGGTGTGCGTCTGACGGCCATCTTCGACTCGTGCCACTCGGGCTCCGCCCTCGACCTGCCCTACATCTACTCCACAAAGGGCGTCCTCAAGGAGCCCAACCTGGCCAAGGAAGCCGGCCAGGGCCTGCTCAATGCCTTCACGGCCTACGCCTCGGGCGACCTCGGCGCCGTGGCGAGCTCCATCCTCAGCTTCGGCAAGCGCGCCATCGCCGGCGACAACGCCTACGAGAAGACGAAGGAGACCCGCACATCGCCCGCCGACGTCATCATGTGGTCCGGCAGCAAGGACAGCCAGACATCGTGAGTGATCCGACCCCTCAAAACCTCCTCGAAACCCCCGCGTGACACAGCTGACCACCGCCTACCTGCAGGGCCGACGCCACCATCGCCAACCAGGCCACGGGCGCCATGTCCTACGCCTTCATCACCGCTCTCAAGGCCAAACCCCAGCAGAGCTACGTCGAGCTCCTCAACAGCATCCGCGACGTGCTCCAGGAGAAGTACACTCAGCTGCCCCAGCTCTCGAGCAGTCACCCGATCGGTAAATCGCCCCCTCGTCCGCTGGCCTCTCGCTCTCTGTCTTGCTAACCCGTGACTGACTACACAGACACGGATCTACTTTACGTGATGTGATTCTCATCCGACCACCATCACCCGCGAGGACTCTGCTCGCCAAGACCCGGCGTGCAAGCGCCGACAGGAGAGTTGGGGGGGGGGATGCAAATTGGAAACCGGGTTTCTTTCAGTTACAGCGTAGCAATGAGAGGAATCAGTGAATGAATTTTGAGTCCTGGAAGGAAGAGGCCGCGTCCTGTTCGCATCCCGAATCGCCCTGGGGTATCTATCCATGTCTGAACCAACTGTCGTGTCCAACCCGCACCGCAGCCTTACTCCGCGAGAAATGCTCAATCCCCTCCAACGAAGCGTCTCCGCCCAATGTCTAATCCTAGGCCCCCGAGGAAAAAAAAAGTATATAAAAAAATAAAAAAAGAAGGGGAAAAATTTGCGCTCCTAATTTGTTATATATGCAAAACCGTATCCAGACGGCGCTCGTGAGTTTGGCAAGACACGCCGTAGTATGACCAAGCAAACCAACCGCGGGGCCCCCCTAATCTTCACCAAAGGGATCGTCGTCTAGAAAATCAAAAGTCGGAATGCCCTTTTTCTTCTTGTTCGCACCCGACGGAGGGCCGTCGCCGCAGAGGTCGATGACTTCGTCGTCGCTGCTGCTGTCCACCTTTCGCTTGATCCCGGGCCTCACGTTCTGCGACCTCGCGGCCAGAGCTCCCGAACCTGCGCTCGCCCTGCCAGCTGCCCCGATTCCGATACGAGGCGTCTTCGACATGCCCGAAGCCCGTCCGAAGTTCTCCTTGTCTTGTGCGAGGCTGTCGAACCTCGCCTTCCCGGAAGACGTTCCCGAGCCCACGACACTGCCCGAGGCTGAACGCACTTCCCAGGCCGAGCCGGGTCGCCGCTTCCTCGCACGCTCCGCGTCCAGAACAGCCGCCATGAAGTCGGGTTCCGTACCGCCGTCGGCCGGTGAAGGACTGCTCGGCGGGCTCTTGGCCCTGGCTCCGATGCCTAGGCCTCTGCCCAGGCCGCCTGTCAGAGAACCGAAGCGCGGCGTTTGGCCAGCTGAAGAGCCAGCCACGGTACCTGGTCGTCGTGTGCCAGATCCATCAGTCCCAGTCCCACGAAGTGAAGGAGATGGATGCGGCTGCGCGACTCTTGGCAAGCTGGAACTTCCAGTGGCAGAAGATACAGGCTCATTGCCCCTTAACGCGGTGGGCCAAGATACCGTGCTTGTTCTCTTTGGTGAAATTGCTGCCTTTGACGAATAGCTCAACGCTGCCCGGCTACTGCTGCTGCTCCCATGCGTTCCTCTTGATGAGCGGGCCTTATCCAGAGTCGCTCGAAGTTGCTCAGCCGCTGCCTCGTCGTATTTCGGCGTAGACGTGCGCTTCACGGAACTTAATGACTTGAGGCGGTCTCTTGTCGAAATGCTATTAGTCTTGGGCAGGCCCTGGCTACTCCCAGGAATGGATTTCTCTTTTTTGGCCGTAGAGGCACTGAACAACTCTCGAATATCTGTATGAGCTGTGCGTCTTGTCGAGTCAGAAGCCGAAGATGGCTCTGCCTTGACGATTTCCAGGCTGCCATGGCTCTCATGCTTTGGTGTAACTTTGGCAACTTCAGATTTGATACCTAATGAGGCTTCGCTCTTGGTTGAGGCTTGCGGGACGCCCGTCCTAGGCGTCTCTAAGAGGTCCAGAGACGTATCTGAAGTGGACGGCGAGCTTGGTCTCGACAGTCTAACGACACTGGTGGACGGCGAATCCGATGATCTTGCAGTGTTCATCTCGGGCGTCTCTTGAGACTCTGCGTTCCCGAGCCTCCACATGATTTCTCCTTTGTCCCCAAGGAAAGGCAGCAATCTGTCTGGATCGAACTGCCGTACGGTCCTCGTCGCTTCTTGTCGTCGTAAGTCCCCAACCGCACGCAGTCTTTCATTGACTAATGAGGTCTTGGTTAGCTGCATCGTCAAGCTTGCCTCGTTTTTGCCATAGACGACTGTTTTGATGGGCTTTTCTTGCTCGCGAAGCTGAGTTTCCATGTGGTCCACTGCATCCCTTGGAAGCACGAGATGAAGAGTCTTCCACTGGGGTTGTTCAAAATACGGGTCGAGCTTTCGGCAATGGCTGCAGCATGCGGCCATGTGCGGTATAGAGTCTGGGTCTTGTTCAAGTCGACCAGAGAGGTCTTCAAAGACGGCCTCATCGTAACGCTCGAAGATGGCTTGAAATAGGCGCTGAAACGCCGGGTTCTCAGGATCGGCAAGGTCTTGAAGTGTCATCAACAATGGCAGCCACAAAGGCGACATGTGAATGGGTTCAATTTCGGCGACGTTTTGGACAATATGGTCTGCCAGGCTGGCTACTTGATCGTGCATGCCAACTCGATCGAGGTTCCTGAAAAGGCCAGCAATGACACTGTGATTTGTCGGAAGGGGCTCTGATTTATCGTTGAGAAGCCCTGTCGTCGGCTCAGCAATGCACCAAGCCTTTCGAGCCTCCTTTGCTTCGGGGTGCTGGTCTTTCGTCACGTTGCTAACCAGACGACGAACCTGCCACAGCGCGTGCGATGAGTTCATCAGTTCTGAGTACTGTTGGTAGAAAGACTTCACTTCATAAACAGGAAGTTTGTCTTTTTTCGCCACCTCAAGAAGTCTGTTGAGCAATCCTAGCATAAACTGACTGTGTCGATCAAGCTGCCGAGGCTCGCTGGCAATGGCTGTTTTCACTCTGCAATCGATCAGCCTAAATACGCGACGAAAGGAACGGCGAGACACATACATGTCGCTCCACGTCTTGAAGTCTCTAAATAACTTTAGTAAGTTGACCACAACCCGACCATGGCTTGCTGATACAGGGTGGTCGAGTGTGTCGAGGGTGCTTTTCACCAGTTCCGAGACATTTTCGGCCGAGTGGCTGATGGCGGGATACGCGGGCAGCTTGTCAAGAATACTGGCAATCTGCAAGAAGCTTTTGCGCTTGAATAAGAAGCGGCGGAGTCTGGTAGACATTAGTTATATCCGTGGAACGGGGGTTCATACCGTACCCATAGAGCACGTCAGCTGCAGAATAGCCATGAACGCTAGCATTCTCACAGATCCAAGTGTAATCGAGTCTCGGCTCAATTTGAGTTTGGGCGATGAGGTAGTCGCGGAGCTGACTGTCCTTGAAAACTAGCGAAGCTATGATCAGGTCGCCCACGATACCAGGGTCGATAGCATCGATCCACTCCTGACGGTTTCGGACTTGCATGCCGAGGACACGAGCCTCTGTAGGCGGATCATCTCCTTCAGGCCACACAAACCGGCAAAGAGTTTTCACGGCGTCGAAGTATGCCGCTGACCTCACGGATTGGTTGCACTGCGCCAGGAGATATCGCCAGATATGGGCAACGGGCTGTGGTCGCTCAGCGACGTTGACGACCTCTAGCTGTGTGCTGAAAGGTACGATAATCATGGCCTTAACAACGGTCAGCCATAGCGCACAACGATGTTAGAGACAGGTGTCAAGTGAGACCAACCGGTGCAAAGTAATGCCCGAGATCACCACTGGTGCCCGGGATGATGTTCCGATACCATTTGGGGTTTGCCTCACGGATCCTGCGTTCTTCTTCAAAATGACGCTGCTCTTCTGGCGATTGCCAGGAGAACACACCGCGGCGAGCCCTTTCCCAAGCGACGTTCTTGTCGTCGAGAACATTGCCCACATGGCAAACAGCATTTTCTGCGAGCGTGGGACCTACGAAGGTGTCGAACTGAGCGATGCTCGGAGAGTGCTTGACATGTTGGTAAGCCTTCCAGATGCCGATTTGCTCATCCGAGACAGGCTCAACATGACCGTTCGTTTGCTGGACCCAAGCATTGAACTGGCAGGTGGTCCCTGTGTATTTCAGTACGGCAAGGAAGACTTCGAAGCCCAGTTTGGGACACAGCATGCGAAGATGGGTGACGAGAGCCGTGTCAGCAACAGACATGCTCTGGGTCGTGGCCCAGTCCTGGAACTCCAGAATATTGCTTGGAGGGTGGAGGTGATAGACGGCAGCCTGACCGTGGAGCAAGCGATCCTCGATCTTCGACTCCCAGAGCCTCAAGCACTCGGTTAGCCGCTCAAAAGCAGCTTCCAGAGGTCGGTTAGGGGGCGAGAGAGACGGCTCAGGGCGAGCGTCGTGGTTCGTCGCGACGGCGTGAGGTCCTGTGTCTGTGCCTGGTTTGGGCGCGTGATGGTGGATGGACGTCTCGGACCCACCAACCGCGTAAATGGCCTCGATGGAGGTGTAAAGTGCTCGTCGCAGCGCGTCGTTTAGCGGCGCGGCAACTCCGTGCAAGACGCCGGGTCGCTCGCAGCGATCTGGCTCCGGGTCGGACATGCTTTTATCTCATCTAGTGGGTGAGGTGAAAGATGGAACATCGGCCTGAGACTGGCGACTTCCGATAAGCGTGACGCGTAATGAGAGTTGGGGATGTTGGAATTCAAAAGGAGCGCCGAGGCGACAGTGGGGATCGCAGTAATGGCTGGCAGGGGAGAGATACCGGTACCGTCCCGGGTCCCTCGCTACCTAAGTAATACCTCTACCGTGGGAGGGGTGCTGAAACAGAGGCACACTCACAGAAGCGTGCCCCGCGATCTGCCCCACTCTTGCCGGTAGTGACCTCGATTGAATGTAACCTCGCCAAGAGAGATCCCGTCAAGCTGGGACTTCTATGTCGAGCTTATGAGCCAAGGAGTTTGCGCAAAGACGAGATCTGATGTACCTAGTCTAAACTGGGAATTTTGGCCAGGCTATATATAAAGAGTCACAGGGTAGAAAAGAGAAAGATCCAGGAGAAGAAAGAGCAGCTTCTGTTCAGCAGATGCCTCCCTGTTTCTATCGCTTCTTCTCGAAAACACCCGAGGCCCGTGTTTCTCTGATTTTGCTCACAGTAATTACTCGAACATTTTTGCCCTTGTTCTATACGCGTCTAAGTCTGCTGGCCGATGTCTTTTGTCCGGTGCCTCATTCAGTACACCCTCGTCGCATGTTGCTTGCCTAGATGGCGCGCGTCGTGTAGACCTTTCTAGCTCCAGCCCGTCCTTGACATTGATATTGATAAACAGGCTTTACGATACTATCCGTGTGCCGCCCAGATCCTTTCGACTCAAGTTTCAGTTCTTCCTGAAGTCCTAGATACACCATGAATTATGACGCCAAGCTCTCACTCCGCCTCGAAGATAGCCCTATATCATCTACCCGGACGTAATCTGTTACCGTTCAGCACTCGACGCCAAAAAAGGACGGCAACACCTTGCTTCGAGCGCTCCGACAAGGACTGGGGTCCAGTCTTGCCATGCATAACAATCGGTCGGGTGTACCCGATCTCGTGCCGAGTCAGACATTCCATCTCGTTCGTCGAGTGGGCCTGGATGGATTCGCGCTGCCAGGACACATGCCGTTGCATCCCGGGTCGTTCGTCCAATCTTATGGCCACGGTCCCATGAAGCTTTGAAGAGCCACAAAACACCCACGGACGGCGGCTACGATGTGTGATCGCGTGAAATAGGGCACCTTGACCAAGACCATGCGTCTTGAAAATTTGTTCCATTCAGGTATCAAAGGCCCTTCTAGCAACGCTCCTCCACAGCCAGCTGGAAACCAGCCAAACACCCCAGAATACGGTCAGCGATACGAGGGCCAGCACGGCAAGAACATACCCCCGCATCTGGAACGCATCATCGGCCTCCATGCGCATCAGCTTCTTCTGCTTGCTGTGATAGTACCACTCCTCCTTCTCGCCAGTTGGTTTTGGATTCTTCTGGTCCCTGACCTGCACGTAATGATACGGAGAGCTCCGGTACACGACGTTGTGCAGCCACGAGGGCATCCAGCCACCTTGGCTGTGGTTTCTCGATCTCTTGATGGTGTACCTGATGTCGACCCACGCTAGGGACAGCAGGAACGAGACGAAGATGATGGGTGTTGCGACAACCTGCGAGCATGTGTGAACTTCTATCCTAGATGCAGCAGGACAGACGCCCGAGAGCTCGGCATCGAGGAACCACAAGTTAAAACCACCGGTCGGAGCTCACCTTGTAAAGTGTCGACTGTCGGATTGCGCCGACGTCACTGTCGCCCCGCGTGGCAGTGACTTTGGTGGCTGTCGTTGATGACGACATCGTCCCGCTGGTCGAAGCACTTTGGTGTCTTCGGGAACGAACGAGCAATTGAGTTTTGAATTGCAGACGGGTTCCGGAGGTTTGCCAACGGCTTCGTTGCGCGGCGGCTGAGGTGAGCTGGGGTCCTTGGGAATGGGAGGCTACGGTGGTGTGGTGACGGCGTGCGGAGATGGGACGCAGGTTAAGTACCTATTTCAAGTCAGTCCCGGTCGCGTCGGGGGGGGAGGCTTTCGGTACGGCCTGCCTGGACCACCGGCCGCCGCTGCTCCTGGTGCACACCACCTCGGTTTCTTTTGTCCTTTCCAGCGGATCCACTCGCGGCAGTGGCGGAAGGACTCCACTTGGCGCAGCTGTGAGTGAGACCGGCAAGGGGGACGCACTCAGAAACCGCTGTCAAGTCAATCGGGCTCAAACACATCATACTACTACTAAAGGTAGGTAGACGATCAGACTGTGCTGTGCACACATACGCCATCAGACCGCGACACACACGCAAGAATCATCGATTCGTTCGCACGCGCGACATGAGCAGTAGTTTGCCGATCAGCGCGGCGGTGCCCAGTGCGTGGCCAGCAGTCTGCCGCAGAGGAGCTCGCTGTCAGGGCTGATTGATGTGTACCTAGGTATGGTCGGGCAGGTAAGGCGGCAGTCCACTGCAATGCCACGCTAGCGACGCAAGCAATGTCGACACTCGATGCGCGTCTCGCCATCACAGCCACAACTGCGGCGAGCGAGCTTGTCACCCAGCTTCAGTCTTACGTCATCCCTTTTTTTATTCATTCCTTCTCTAACTTCATTCCGGGGAATCGGTAGTTGCAACTCGGCCTCCGGGTGCATTACACGTTTCGTGGTCTTTGTCCAACCTTTCTTTTTCCTTTTAACATACGTCAAGTCTATCGAGTGTTGTGAATATCGAGCACCAAAATATCCTGAGCGCCAACGCGGGTCAAGTTGTCCATCACGAGGGCAATCTTCTTCTTCTCGACCATGGAGCTGACGGCGACCCAGCCCTCCTCGTCCAACGTCGTGATGGTCGGCGCCCGCTTGCCGGGGGTGATTGCCTTGGCGTCAGCCAGGCGGGATCGCTCGATGTTGTACTGGCACAAGACAAACTTCTGAGCAGTGATGACACCACGGATACGAGCGGCGATGAGCTCGACCAGTTCGGTGTTTGAAGGCGAACGGGACTTGATGAGGCAGGCTTGCGAGTCGACAACGGTGTCGATGGCCTTGAGGCCGGCGGCTCTCATCGTCTCTCCAGACTCTGGACTTTCTTTTAGCACCTGAACCAGCGTGAGTCGGCTCGGGTAGACTTACCAACAAGGTCGACAATACCATCGGCAACACCCAGAGCGCAAGCGGCTTCGACACTGCCGCTCAGCTCGATGATCTTGGTGCGGAGCTTTTTGGGAGAGGTGTTGCTGTTGCCGTCCGAGTCGACACCAAGCTCCAGCTTAGCAAAGTGCTCGGCGGCCAGGTTCACGAAGCTGGTGCCAATGGTCTTGCCGATCAGATCCTCCGTCGTCGCGTACGCGCCCTTCTCGGGGACTTGGGTTTGCAGCTTGCAGTGGCCGAAACCAAGCTCCATGACCATCTCGCAGCCCCCGACCTTTTGAAGCCCGTCATCCTCGCCGTTCAACGAAACGGAGGCTCTCCGGGCCTTGTTGCTAGCAATGACGCCGGCATCGTGCTCTTGAACCTGGTCCCAGCCCGTGATTCCGAGATCGACGCGGCCCTCGCCGACGAAGGTGGGGATGTCGGCAGCGGGGAGGAAGATGAGGGCGATGGGGAGGTTCTTGACGAGGGCGATGTCGAGGCGGTTCTCGCGGCGGAACTGGATGTCGGCTCCCTCAAGCAGGTTGAGCGTGGCGGAGTTCAAGCGGCCCTCTGCGGAAAGAAGTCATCGTCAGCCCAGGGTCATTTGACAAGGTGCTCTTGGATGGAAGGGACTCTGCAACGGGGGTTGACTCACTCTTGGGCACGGCAAACAAGAGCCGGCCTTCCAGGCTTTGCGTCGTTGTTAGCTTCCCCGTGAAATGGTTCATGGTGTTTGAGATGGAGGGGTAAAAACCAACTGGTTCACCAAATCCATGGTAGGCAAGTTACGTTATTGCAGCGTGTCAGGAGTCGGAGAGAGCTTTCCTAGAGGTGAAACGAAACTGCAGGTCGGGTGGAAACGTCGGGCGCGTATAGATGGGGCACGATGTCGCAGCGAAGCCAATGGCGACGAGATTTCCTGCAGGCGAAATCGGCGAGGGGGGTTGCGTGATGGGTCGAGAGTAGCGAGTGTGATGCCGAGTCAATTGGCCTGCCTAGAGGGGACGGCAGATGGTTTTTAGAGCGGCGAAGTCGTCGGGTCTGCGCGACTTTCGTTTCCTGGGTCGTGTCTGCTTGGAAGCTGTCCGTGGAGGGGGAGCAGGAGGGGAGCAAGAGGGTTGATTCGTCGGTGCTGCGGTGAGTCAAAAGCCGGGCCGAGAAGAGTGGAAGGGAAATTTTGAGGTGTGGGTTAGCCCGATGTTGGTGTGATGTGTGTGCACCAGACTAGCCGTCACCGCGGCCTATGTCGGAGCTGCGACTGAACCGCAGAGAGCGCGCAAAGAGACGCTGGGATGGCGGGGCACGCCGTCGAACGCGGGGCAGTTTTTGGGCGGAGTGACGGCAGCTACCGGAGGGGCATGGCGGCATCCGCGTACCGAAGAGTGCGGCATTGCCTGATTCGTAGAGGAGCCCGCGGTGGACTTACAGATGCTACAGATGGGAAATATGAGATTGGCCATGTTCGGTCGATGGGGGGTTGCTGTGTCTGAACTTACTATGTATTGCCTAGGTAGTTTGCCTACTTTGTCTATCAAATGAGAAGCATTGTGTTGGCTGAGATCTCGGTTGCCAAGGCACGATAACACCATATCCCAAACAGTCGGAACGCCCTTGATGACATTTATAGATGTCTCGTACGAAGTTCAATGTATCTCCGACTTGTCCAGGGTCTCTGCAGGGGTTCGTGATTGACAATGAGCCGATGTCCCCAGGGGACCTCGATGGTCGGTGTACATATATGTGTGTAGTTTTGGAAGTATGTCGTAAATTCCTGTGGTGGTGCAAGGTAGGCATGGCATGCTGTCAGCGACTCGGTACTTCGACATGGCTGGGTCAGACTGAGGATATCTATCTCTTCACCACCTATGCGTAAGTGTCCTCCCTTCCCCTATTGAGACAAGCATCGGATCCATCCCAGCAAGTGGGCTCGGTTCACGTGTTGAAGAGACATTTCCACAACATTCCAAGAAGCCACTGGAGCCAGTGCAAGAGTAGCATGCTCATCGCGGGACTCGACTCATCTTTGACAGTTCAATTAATTCCCTTGGGCCAGCTTGTTATGCTTGTGCATGCTGGGGTGGCACATTCATCCACTCGTCGCCTCTCCCTCATCCACACGTATCCTTGATCACCAACGCTCCCTTCCATCTGAAAAAAAAGTACAGGTACGATGTACTATGGTACGAATACGTGCATTAGAAGTTGCCGTCTGAGCTTCCAACCCCCTCCGTTCCATCCGCAGCCCGTATTCCCCCTGGGCAAAAGTTAAAGGACTGCCGAGAGTGAGTGTGGAAAATACTATGTAAGGGCAATACCACTGCTATACTTGTGTACCTGGGTTTCCGTTAGTAGTTTGCCTTAATTTCTGTGCTGCATCTAGCCGTACCATACCCTTGGGCGGTAACACATTCCTTCTTGTCCCATAGGTAGCCCAGCCCGTCTTCTCCCTCGGCTCATTTCCAGAAGCACTCCCTCCCCTATATTCTACCTCTATTCATTATTCATGGATTGATTCATCGAAGTCGGTTGTACATATTCTTCGCCCGCCCCCCACAAACGAGACACGCATCCTCCTGGTTTCTTTCTGTCGTGACATGCATCTCCCCAGTGCTCTTCTCCCCTTGCGTCCACTTCAGTACCTAATAATTCCCGACGCCTGCTCTGCGCAACCATATCTGGACCTTTCTTGTCTTTTCTTCTTTGCTCTTGACCAAATCTGCCAATCTCGTATCGTGTCGTTCATTTCCAGCCTAATTGATCATCTCTACATCAACAGCTTTCTCAACCCCCCTTCGCTCACTGCATCTTCAAGTCTGACTGGCTGGTTTGGCGCTGCACTGGGCAGACAAATTGTGGATATGACGCGCACCCAGCCCAGCATTGAGTAGATCTGTAGCACCCGCGACGCCCGGGTTACTTTTGAACTCGAATCTTGATCCACATCATCCTCCCCCCCCCCCCCCCCCCCCTGCTTCCCCCGTACCTACGCCCGCCCTGCCCCCCCTGGCGCCTTGCGTAGCCCAGAGTGGCACTTCAAATGGCCCAGATGTCGACCTCGTCGGCGTCGCAAGGTCCTTCCTGCTCTTCTTCTCCTCGCAACCACCCTACATACTCTTCCTTTGATGACGACGACGACGACGGCGACGACGACGACTTCTTGAGAATAAAATCGACACCAGTCAGGACACCCTCGAGATCCTCTGGCATCAGCAGCAGCAGTAGCAACATAACCCGGGTGGGTGACATCGACCGCGTGCCTGTGAACACGATCCGCAAACCGCCCCAAGCGCATCGAGAAGCGCACACGAAACTTCCTGCCAACCGCAACTTTATTGGCCACCCGAGAGACGAGGTCGACCACGACGACACCGACGACGACTACCATCACGTTGAGAACGACGCCCTCGTATTGGAGGAGGATCCGGCCGCGGGGATGTCGAGCTGGGCGGGCCAGCCCTCCATCAGGGGGAGCTCCGAGGCCATGCGAATGATTCTCCTGACATTCAATACCCTTGGAATCACGTACGTGTCATTGAATGTCCTTGCGCACGATTGCCTCTATAGTGCTGACAGTCCGTGGACGACAGCTTCACATGGGGAATCGAGATGACATGTACGTTGCCGACTTCACCGGCCCTCGCTGATTTACCTGTACTGACACGCCCTGACGACTAGACTGCACCCCTTACCTCCTCAACCTCGGACTCACGAAAAGCAACACTTCGCTGGTTTGGATCGCGGGGCCGCTGTCTGGACTGTTGGTGCAACCCATCGTTGGCGCGATCGCCGACGAGTCCAAGTCGAAATGGGGCAGGCGGCGGCCGTTTATCGTTATGGGTTCCATCATCGTCGCATTCAGCCTGCTGACGCTGGGGTTTACCAAGGAGATTGTGGAATCTTTCATATCCGAGAAGGAGACCGCCAGGGTGGTAACCATCGTTCTCGCGGTCCTGGCGATATACTTTGTTGATTTCGCAATCAATGCTGGTGAGTTTTGAGTCGGCTTTGCTTCGTTGAACCGGTGTGGGTTTTGCCGGCTGATTCGTTCTACAGTCATGTCCTGCGCAAGGAGCTTGATCGTCGACACGCTGCCGATCGAGAAGCAGCAGACCGGCGCCGCATGGTGTAAGTGAATTTCGGACCCGTTTTCCGGGTCGCATCGCTGATCCCCACAAAGCTAGCAGGATGTCCGCCATTGGACACATGTTGGGCTATGGAGCTGGCGCCATCGACCTGGTCGGCATCTTTGGCACGACCCTGGGCGACTCGCAGTTCAAGCAGCTCACCCTGATCGCGACCTTTCTGATGATCTTCTCGTCGGGCGTCACCTGCTGGGCCGTCAATGAGCGGGTCCTGGTCTCGACGAGGCACGACCACCGCAAGGCCACCGGGCGGTTCAAGGTGGTCCGCCAGATCTGGTCGACGCTGCTTCATCTCCCTCCTCGGATCCAGGCCATCTGCTGGGCCCAGTTCTGGTCCTGGATCGGCTGGTTCCCGTTCTTGTTCTACAGCACCACGTGGGTTGGCGAGACTTACTTCAGGTACGACGCTCCCGCCGAGGGCCAAGACTCCAAAGACGCCCTTGGAGACATTGGTCGCATCGGCAGTTTGGCGCTGGTCATCTACTCGACCATCACCCTCCTCGGCGCCTGGCTGCTCCCGCTGGTTGTGAAATCCCCAGATGACGACAACTTCACGGCGCGTCCGCCCCAGGCCATCGCCCCGATCCTCGACAAGTTGAACAAGAACAAGCCCGACCTCATGACAGCCTGGATCTGCGGCCACCTCATGTTCGCCGCCGCCATGTTCCTGGCCCCCTTTGCCCGGAGCTTCCGCTTCGCCACCTTTCTCGTCGCCTTTTGCGGCCTGTCCTGGACCATCGCCATGTGGGCCCCGACGACTTTCATGGGCATAGAGGTCAACAGGCTCAGCGGGGCCCGCGAGGGCGGCGCGTCTTCGTCGTCGTCGTACCGCCGCCTCTCCACCGACTCCGATAACATCGAGCTCCCCTCGCTGTGCCAGGACCAGCCGCTGCACCTCGAGCACGGGCCGGGCGAGGGGGGGCAGCAGGCGACGTCGTCGACGGGCGAGCTGTCGGGCATCTACTTTGGCATCCTCAACATCTACACCACGCTGCCGCAGTTCATCGGCACCTTCATCAGCACCATCGTCTTCACGATCCTGGAGCCCGGCAAGAGCCCGGAGCTCTCGGACGCGCCGGAGCACGAGCAGCACGGTACCGACGGCCCCAACGCCATCGCCGTGTGTCTCTTCATCGGCGCCATGTGCGCCGTAGTGGCGGCGCGTGCGACAAGCAAGCTCAAGGATTTGTAACCCGGTTCGGGGAGCTGCATGTGAATAGAGATCACCGTTGTAAGAGTAGCGCGGGCATGGAGCACGGCGTTCCGGAAGAGGGTCGGGAGTTCAACCCTTGATATCCGAGCCCGGTCACAGAGGAAAGGGTTTGACACGGCTTGGCAATGGTTTAGGAGTTTTGCAGAGACAATCAATGAATGCTACGAGGCCGCGAATGTCTGCGGCCGGCTTCTGCTGTATGCAGTAGCCATTTCTGGACATATCGCCACTTTTGCTTCTGCTCATTTTTATTTCAGATGGAACCCTATAAGAACCATGCGTGTGTGAAGCAATGTTTTTGTTTGAATATTTGTACGTGGAGCTGCTCACAACGGAGCATGCTGCCGAATCCTTATGTACAAGTCCGCTTCATTGCAGCCAAGCCGCCGCTGCAGTAATACTGGCGGTGGTAGTAGTAGTAAGAGTAGTAGCGGTGGTAGTAGCCCATGTTCCAAAGCTTGCTCAAGGGTATCTCGTATATCTCGTCGCGCGGGTGCGCGGTTCCTCCCACACGCTACCCGAATGCAACCCCCACAGCACATCGCAGGTGGGCGCCGCGTCGCAATCAAAGAGGTGGTATTGATTAAGTGAAGCGTGTCGTCTCTCATGTGTGTGTAGTGTCACCAGCATCCCCTTCGCCGAGATGCTCACTTATCCTTCTCGTTCTCGTTCCCAGATACCTTCTCCCATTCGTCCTCGGTGCTGGCACTCGACTGCGTACCCCCGTTCGTCGCGTCCTCGGGCCCAGATTCGGCTGCTGCGGCTGCTGCGGCGGCAGCGGCGGCGGCGGCGGTCCGACGCTTCAAGTCGGCGGCCCGCTGCTGCTCTGGCGTCTCGACCTGGCTGCTTCCCGCGGCCGCACCCTTCTTTCTCACGCCTACACTGCCGCCGGCGGTACCCTCGACCTCGGTGTCGCTATCATCGGTCGCCTGGGTGTTGCCGCCGACCCCAGAGGAAGAGGCCTCGGCCTTACGGGCCTCCTGCTCGGCGTGGATAGCGAGCTCGTTGACAAACCAGTTTATGGCGAACCAGAGGAAACCGCTGAGGAAGGAGAGGATGAGGAAGTGGATGCTCCAGGTCGCGACGAGGAGGATGGCGAGTAGGACCTGAAGGGAGGCGAATGCTCCATTGGCGGCGCGGACGAGGGTCGGGGTTGGGCCAGGGACAAAAATTGACTCCCAGAGGTTGGTGATGAAGGACGCCATGGCGTTTTTGTGTGTGGAAGGGGGCGTCGGACGGGAGATAGCTACTCGTAAGGGGGAGGCGTCCGTCCTTGTGCGGGTCGTTTCTTCGTTCGTACGTTGGATCTGATTTCGGAGATGCGAATCGCGCCGGCTGTGGATGCGGATGATTTGTTATGGGTGGATCCTGATGACGGAGGCGAAGGGTCGGAGGGGCGAGCGAGCTCCTTTTGGTAGCAGATGCGTGAGACGGAACTGCCTATGGGATGGAACGAGGCAGTGAGCAACCGTGACTGTGTATGTTTGACGTTCTCGAGGCGAGGAAATAGTGTCGTTCGTTGTACGTATGTAGTCAGACAGCGGTAGCCAGGCGGTAAGAGCGCATAATAAATAGTGTCATGTGTTGGAGAGAGTCAAATGGCCGGGGGGCTGGTGCTGCTGGTGGTGTTTGGTATTGGTGGGCAGGAGAGGGGTTCGATTGCTTGAGGTAGGTAGGTAGGTTGGTAGGAGGTACCTGAGGCGGGACAGGACTGTGGGCAATGACAACACGCCAGGTCGGGGCGGGGGAGGGATGGATGGATGGGTCTCAATGAGGTAAATGTACCCTTTTTTGCCAAACCACACAAGATGGATGACACGTTATAAGAGGGTGTAACGTGGTCACTCGGCTGCTGAGGATTCTGATTTACCTTAGCAGATCAGAACAGGTGGTAGGTATGTCAATAGCAAAAAGACGACCGTGGCCTCGCGATGCGTTAGACCGAGTGACGTGGAAGACGAATGCAGTAGTGTAGGTCCATCTACCCTCATGGGCATGTGGGTTTGGTTTGGCTTGGGGGAGGATGTGCATCAAATACCAAGCGCTCCCCTCCTCGGTGTCATAAGGGAAGCCTGTTAGGCAGATGGCTTCGTCTTTTGTTTGCAGCGGTGAGGTCACGTAACCACCCAGAAAGAATTCCAGAACCCACATGCGAAGCATAACAAACAAAACTCTAAGAAACAACGCCATGAACAGCACGCGGTCTTCTTCGGAACTGCTACTTGCACCTGAGTATGTACGGGGCGAGAGATAAAGCGGCGGCGGCAGCAGCAGCAGCAGCGGCAGCCGGAATGACCCCTCTCATGGGCGGCTGGGGGGGTGGGAACATCACCGTCGCTGCCCACTTCGTGGGGTCGTGACCTGCTCCTACTCCATGCTTTAGATGAACCGAGTCGATGCGAGGGGCAGGCTGACCACGGGGTCGCCGCCAGCCGGCCCGGGGACTTCGGGTGTGTGTGTGTGTGTGTGTGTGTTTTGCTGTTGTTTTCTTGGGTTCTCAATTTCAAAGAGGCCAGACGCTGACGACTGACTTGGTTCGTTTAGCCGGCTTAGTCGGGAGTTGCGGCTTTCCATCAGCACCTACATAGTAGGTACCTGCCTCCCTATCTTGCGTCGTCTCTCGGGCGGCGGTAACCTGCTCGGAAAGGTCGGTCTCAAATCCCTGGCAGAAACGGGGGAACCCAGAAAAGCGCTCCTATCCTAGGAGCTGGTTAATGCGAAACCCGGGCCACAAGATAAATTAGAATGACTGGTCTGGCGCATAGCATAGCTCTGGCCAGAGAGGAGGACTTCGAGGCTTTTTGTTTCCGCTGAGTGTCAACTGAAGGCGGGCGGCATGCGGGCCATGCATAAAAGCTTAAATCCTCATCGCCGGTGCTATCGAGCAAACGAGAGAACCGCTCAGACGTCATGGCGGACCTGAGGCAAAGCAACGAACGGTAAGCGGGTTGCAGCTGAGTCGAGCCCCTCCCCCTCCCCCCAAAGTTGAGTCTTAGTCGCTGGCTGTGATGCGTGGATCAAGACTGATTCGAGTGTCGCAGTTGTCAAGACAAGGCTGGCGGAGTCTCGGAGGAGAGCCGAAGCCGATGTTACAAGCTCCTGAACCTGCGAGCCGTGTTTCGTCGATATAGGTAGGTAGCCAGAATTACCTTGTATGTCCCCCCCCCACTGCCGACGGAAAGACCGCCCTCTTGAGTTAGTTACTAGGGCTTGTATTGCTGGACTGGACTGTCTGTTGTAAATTGAGGTAAGACGGGACAAGTCTAGCATCCATATTCGGGGTCGTTTTCAGGCAGGAAGGAGCTCAGTCACTTCTTCTTCTTCTTCTTCTTCTTCTTCTGCTGCTGCTGCCGCCGCCGCCGCCAGGAGCAGAAATCACACAATGAATCAAGATTCCCGGGGTATCGACCCCCAACTCAACACCCACTTTGAGGAGCGGGAGTTGTACATTTGTGGATCCCAGTGAACTGAACATCGCCCCTGCCGCCATACATACGGATATTGTCTGTGTCTTGGGTTTGTGCCTGTCAGTGAATAGCGACGAAGCACCTCGGGAGAGTGAACATTTATTCGATAGGTACAGGGAACCGTTGTATATTATCATTACCATCCTTCCCCTCTTCTCCTTCCCTTCTTCGTTTTTAACAACAACAACAACAACAACAACAACAACGACGACGACGACGGCGGCGGCGGCAAAGAAGCCCGCTCCTTCCCTCGTCTATTTGTCTCGTTGTTCCTTCCTTATGCCATTCCGCTGCATATCCCCGCAAATACATATCTCCCTCAGAACCGGAGAAGTCGGACTTTCCCACCCCTCAAGCAACATCGAAAAGCTGAGGTAAGCCAAACTCCTTGACAGGCAGGCGCACTTTAGCCCAGGCAATTACCTTACGTGCCCTTGATATCCGGGGAACGTGTGACAGGGAGGGCCATCCACCCACCCACATTAGCGCGCCGAATGCTTCGCACCTAGGCTGGAAAGCTGCAACTGCACCACCACAGACAAACCCGACACAGACACCATCCACTCCGATCGACGACTGGCTGGCTGACTGACTGACTGACTGACAACAGATAACAGGCAACAGACAACCACATCCAACACCGTCGCTTCCGGCTTTCCTCCTCTCGAAGAGCCGCAACAGATTTTCATGACACCCATGTCCGCCTGTTACGACATGACATGATTGGCCTCGCTCGACCAACGCCGCCGCTAGCCAGTTTCTAATTTCCTCGACCAAGAGCCTCGCGCCTACCTGCTCCTGATCGCCGGTTTTTTGGGGGTTTTTTTTTTCAATCGCCTTTCCACTGCGTGCGCCCTTTGACCCCATCCTCGACTTTCAACTGACAATCGCGCTTTCCGTTCGAATCCTCCTGCGGTCCTGCCGACCTGCTTCTTCCTACGACGCCTCCCCCGCGATTCCTACCTCCGAGTTAAATCCACCCCACCTGCCATAAGAAAGACAAATCAATCTACATTGCTTCCACCTTTTATCTTCTCAACCAGCCAACTAACCGGCTGACTGTTGCTGCCGTCGCAATTCAAAGAATGCGCCGAGGATCCTCGTGATCATGGCCCCAGTCTTGCAAACCACAGACGCCATGACCCATCAAGCCGCTGAGCCGCATCCAAACGAGTTTGTGTCTTCGTACCACAATGGCGCACAAGCTCAGTCTACGCCTGCTGGCAACGATGCCAACTCTGGTGCCGGACCAGACCCTTCGACTCTCATGCGCAAGCTCATGAAGGGGAAGGATAAAGAATGGGATGCAGTCATGTCCGCTTGCGTGGCCAACAAGAAACTCACCCTGCTTGAGCTGCCAGTGGACATCTTGAGGTTGATCATTAAAGAGGTAAGTCGCCTGTGCGAATGCTGTATCCGTCTTTGCTGACCTTTGCGCTTCCCAGATCACCCATACAAATGACCTCACCTCGCTCGCCTTAACCAACTCGAACCTCCACAACCTCGCGATTCCCCACATCTACTCCCGATTCGACATTGTCTGGCCCGATGCCAACCAGATGACAACGTCCGACTCCAAGAGCGTTGATGCCCTCACCTATGGCCTCTCTACTATCTGCCTTGGCAGCTCCTTCGCCCGCCGTACCCGCAAGATGCTCTACCCCTCCAGTGATGTACCTAGCTACGGCCCCTCCGTCCGACAACAGAAGAACGACTATGCCAAGTACACGAGAAAGTTTTCGTTGGGAAATGGCCCGCACGACTGGGTAGCGGAATACATGATAACCAAGGAGAGCGGCAAGATGCTGGGCACGCTGGTAGCGCTGGCCATTGAAAAGATGGTCAACCTGGAGACTTTCGTTTGGGATATGCCGACTGGTGTTCTGTCCGACATCTTCATGGCCTTGGCTTCCATTCCAGAGCAGTGCCCGGATGGCGAGTCGAAGCTCGAGAAGGTCTGGGTGAGATGGCATGACAACTCTCAGAGCTCGAGCTCATCGGCATCGTCGACGCCCCCTCCGCCAAACCCGCCTCATGCGACAGTGCCCGCCGGTAGCAATCTCACCGCGATTGGTATTTTGATTCCATCGGACGCTGTCCACCCGGCACCGCGGGCTGCGATACCGTATGCAGAAACCCGAGTCGAGTTTCCTACCTTTAGCGTCCTGCCTCCGGTCAAGAGTCTGACCGTTCTGGATATTGACGAGCTTGCTTACCTAGATGAGATGTCGGTAGTTATTGAAAGATCTAAGGACCGTCTTCAGGAGTTGCGCGTGGGCATATCCCAGAAGGCCATTTACCAGGACTTTGTTCAGACTTGGGACGGGCCCGACTTGCGGCAGATTGACCGGGATGCTAGATGGCCAGGCGAGAGCACCATTGGCGAGAGAAGGCTGGGTGGGGTATTGGGCGTTTTGGTTGGCCGGATCTATGATATTCGTCGGAAGACGACTTCAAAACCCCGGGAGAAGGCCCCGTTGTCGTCCTCCGATGGGACGCCGCAGGTAGACACAGCTCCCGATTCGGATTCCGTCGAGACCTCAACAACACTGGGCGACTCTGAGATCGCTGGAGCAGATGACGCGCAAACGGGCGATGTGGTCGAGTCAGGCCAAGATGTCGATGTTTCGGCCGCAGCAGGCGTGACTTCAAACACCCACGAGGAGAGCCATGGCCGGCCAGTGGAGGATGTGCAGTTTGAGAAAGAGCCTGCCGCTGGCGGCAACAATGCCATCGACGTGCCGTCCACTTTAACGCGAAAGAGACTGGACGGCAAGCTCAAGCTGCGCACGCTCGAGCTGGAGAGGGTTCCCCTATCAATTCAGGTCTGCTGTCAGGCGATCGACTGGACAGTCTTGACAACACTGACTATACTTGAATGCGCCCAGCACGAGCATCTCTGGAAGGCCCTGCGCAGACAGTTCACGCCTACTCCGGTAGGTAGATTTGGATCTCACAGCCCTCATAAGCAGGCCATGGAGTATCATCTGAGCCTCAAGAGTATTCACACCGATATGACCTCGATAACTCTCATCAACTTTCTCAGGGACACTCTGGCCCCAAACAGCCTGGAAGTCCTCTTCCTGCAGGATCGGAGACGCGCCACTGGCCCGCCGGCCGTAACTATTGAGCAGATCTTTAAGGGGGTCATCAAGAAGCATCGGTCAAGCTTGCAGAAGGTGCTCCTCGACAGCTCGGACCGGAAGCGCAGCAGCAGCAACACACCGATGGATGCTTCCCGCTGGCGCAACTGGGTGCTGCCGACAGACATGCTGCTTTACATGACGAGCGGACGCATGGCGAACATCAGGGAGCTCGCCATCTCCCTGTATTACAAAGACTGGGTGAGCAACTCCAGCTATCTCGGACTCACGTTATGACGTCCGGCGCTGACAGATATATAGCATACATTCCTACAGAGGCTGCCGAATGTTCCGCAGTTACGGTCGCTCAACCTGCAGCACATCGCCGACCACGTACTCGGCAACTTCGATTCGAGGGAGCTGGCTCTGCAGCTGGTGGATATCATCACTCTGCGCCCAGAGATCCAGCTCTGCTATGTGGGTATTTCGACTAAGTGTTTCGAAATCCTCGAGAGCAAGCCGGCGGAGGAGGGCGGCACTTCAACCACGAACGTCACGGCTGATCACGGCGCCACTGGACAAGATTCAGGAGTCGACGGTGAAGACGACGACGATGAGGAGGAGGACGGTACAGACGACGAGACGGCGAGCCAGGTGGACGAGGAGACCTCCGAAGAGGAGGTCGAGGACGATGATACCCCGGCAAGTGCGGTAGAAGTGGAAGACTCGCAGTCGGAGGCGTCCGACATGGGGCAGGACTCGGACGATGACGACTCGATGCGCGACGTTGACATTGTTCTTTCGCGGCCGCGCCTCCGGCTCCGCGAGATTCTCTTTTATGACGACAAGGTGGCAATCTTCAAGGCTCGACATGGGAGGTTGTAAGGCAGTAGTAGTATGGGCAAGACAAGGAGAACAATGCTTTTTCGACGACAAACAGTTTAGCTGGTTGGTCAAGTAACGAAGAAAAAAAAGAGAACAAGCGTGGCATAACAGAAGCGTAGCATTGGTATGCAGCCGTTAATTGTTACCCTGAATGGATTTGTTGGATATCGCGAAGGACGTCTTTTTTTCTGCTTTGAGGGCAGAATTCTTGAGAATCGGGAAAGTTTCTTTTCATCTTTTGGGAACCAGCTTCTCTCTCTCTCTCTCTCTCTCTCTCTTTCGTTTTCCTCGCGTTAATTGATATCCCCCTCCTTGCTGTCAAAAGCCACGAGGAGTGTCGTTTGTTCGCCCCGACCACTTTGCTACCTCCCGTACAGCCCTCCCAGTCCAATATGCGGTATACGGAACTCGACCTTGCCCTTTGTTTGCTCCTCTGTTGGGACGGCCAGTTCGGCTCCGGGATTCCCCAGCCTGCGGACACACACGCCCTTAAAAATGTGATGAGGGGTGGGGGTTTCGGGGTGGGGGGAGGGAGACGGTCTTGCTCCCTACTTACACGACGCCCACACGTTGCGGTCCCAGTTTTCAACTCAGCTGCAGGATATACACAGACAGAGAGAGCCCTAGCAGTTGGGAAAGGGGAAGAAGAGGAGGATCCTACACTACCTACGTAAGGGCCAGGCCGGAAGAGTCGGTGGTTCCGCGGCGCGGCACTCATAACGTGTGCCTCGTCCCCCCATTCTCGTTGTTTCCCTTACCCCTCCCCCCCCCGGTCTATTTGTCAGTGTTTTCCAACCGTCCTCTGGGACCGGTGAAGGAAGACTGTGATTTCCTCTTGAGAAGGGAATAGAAGTGATCGTCGGGGGGGCGTGAAGGCGTGGAAAGGGTGAGGGGAGCGATATGTTGCTGCTAAGCAATTCTTTTTGTTAACCGCGCGCGCGCGCGTGTGTGTGAGAGAGAGCATGTACGTACACTGTTCAGGATGTTGCTCATATGCAGCATGCGTCCAAGACGAGAAAAGAGGAAGCCTAGAAGACACAGCCCTGCGGTTGAAGCGCGCCGCGGACGGTGCTGAAGACGGTCGTGGCGTCCCTTGCCTCCTCCCTCCCCCGTTCATCTCCGTCTCCGTCCATTGGCCCTCTTCCTCCACACACAGGCGATCTCGAGGCGGAGTTGTGAGGGCATGGAAAGGGAAGGTGCTCTCAACGGACCTGTTTGTAAGAGAGGGAGGGGAAGGGGGGAGGGGCATGTGGGTGGTGTGCAATTCCAACGTAAATCCTGGCATGACTGCCACCTACACACCCGAATCCATTCGCCTCTCGCCCCCATCCCTCCCCTCGCGCCTTGCGTACCTCTTCCATCTGCAGGGCTTGTAGGGATCCGGGTTGTGGGAAACGCAGCGCGGTGATGCTATCCCCGGCGGCTGTCCAGCAAGTCAGGAGGCGCCGGATCCCCGTGGGAAGGGAGGCAGAAAGGAGGATGAGGAGGTGTGGTTGCCAACGGGGGTGTTAGCTCAGATACCCTTGTGGCATCGTAGGCTCATCTCCTGAGTCGGCCAAGTATGTCTATCACAGTAAGCCTGTCACTGAATCCAGCCAGCCACTCTCCCCCTCGACTCTCACAAACTTGCGTGTTCCGTTTCCGACACTTGCTACGTACAACATGTTCTCTCGCTCAAGGACTTCCTAGGCGAGAAGGGAGAACATCCCAATCGTGGCCTCGCGAGACCAGATAGAGAGAGACTGAGAGAGACAAAGAAGGTGGGGAGCGTGAGTACGTAGTCCAGGTCATCACATACTCAAATGCTCCCATCTGCGGCAGAGGCGGTTCCTTGGGCCCTCTGTTGCGACAAGGGGGGGTGCAAGGCGGCAGGCAAGGTCAGGCAAGACTAAAAGGTTTTTTGAATTTTTCTTCTTGCCTGACCCAAGGCGTGGGAGAGGAGTCGGCGGGAGGATCTCGACCCTTGTCTTCATCGAGGAGGGGAGGGGGGGGGGGAGACCAAGGCCAAGTCTATGCGTGATAGGACAGGCCCGGAGGCGGTTTGGAAGGCGTAGCACCGGGAGCGA